>JARYGA010057281.1:0-65445 GCA_030545235.1 Helianthus tuberosus
CCAGTGAAGGATATGTTGGTTGTACTAGTTACTTATCGTATATGACTAAGTAATGCTGCTAGAGAGGTTGTTGTTGTTTTATGGAATAAGGTTCTGAACTAGTTACTTATCGTATATGACTAAGTAATGCTGCTAGAGAGATTGTTGGTTTTTTTATGTCTTCATACCCGGGTTAACAAATTTTCTTTTTTTACTCCTCTCACCCTCAATGAAAAAACCTTCTTAATGACCCTCACCTTATAATTGTTTTCATGCAGAGTTTGTTAGAATCAGAGAGAAACCGAGCTAATGAATCTGAGAAGAAGTGCACTGAAGCCCTTGAATCAAGTGAAAATAAGAAACAGAAGTTGGAAGAAACTGTAAACAGGGCAAATCAACTTCAAGAATCTTTGACTAGGTAACTGTTACAACTAAATTCATTATAATAAGAACCCTTTTGATTAGCTTTACTTGATTTTAACTATTCAAGAAGTGAATCAAGATTCAAAACTCTAGGTGTGTTTTAATTTGAGTAAATAATCCAACAACAAAATATCACAGGCCATAAGTTATTGATATAAGCTCATGAGTCACAAGGTAAGATAAAAACTCATTGTTAGACTGCGGGGTATGGGGCGGGGGTTTGGGCGTGGGTTGGCTGAAAACGCCCAAGCCACCACCCCGGGTGGGCATGGGTTTGGGCGTGGCCCCTTTGGCGTGGGATTCAGCCCGGGCGTGGGGCGGGCTAGTAAGTGACATGGCATGCTCTAAATGGTCAAACCAAATTCATGCCCCCCAACCCAAGCCCCCAACCCAAGCCCCACCATACCCCATGGGCGTGGGTTTTGGTGGTGGGTTTTTTCCCATTCCACGTGTCAACATATGCCCCAACCCACGCCCCAACCCAAGCCCCCCATACTCCGCAGTCTTAGGTTCCATCATTCTTTCCAACAATTTCAATATAAGACATTCAAAGCTACAACAATTTTGCAACAACTATAATATAATTTATTCTTGTTAGGCTGGAGGAGAAGCTCGCCAACATAGAGTCAGAAAACAAAGTTCTTCGCCAGCAAGCGTTAACAATGGCACAAAATACCAAGATGCAGGCTGCACGGTCAAAATCAATGAAGGTACCCATAAATTTCTTCATATTCTACTTTTAAGTTAAATTCTAATACTTACATCTCTTATCTCTCTTTTCTTTTTTTTTTCTTCTTTCTCCTTGAAACACTGGCAGAGGACCGATAGTATAAAATCTCAGTCTCAGTCTGTGGTAAGTGGAAGTTTCTCAAAATTCGGTTATGGTTTCTAACTTTCTATATGTTTTCATAAATATGTGATTAATGCAACTCATTTTCATATTTTCCTTTTAAAATATAACAGGATCTTCATAGTCCTTCCATGCAACAGAGAGAAGCTGACGTGGAGGAGAAACCACAAAAGTCACTTAACGAGAAACAGCAAGAATATCAGGATTTGCTCCTTCGATGTATCGCACAACCCCTAGGGTTCTCAAAAGGACGACCGGTTGCTGCATGCATCATATACAAATGTCTCAGACAGTGGCGGTCATTTGAAGCTGAAAAAACCAGCATTTTTGATCGTATAATTCAAACCATAGGCCAAGCAATTGAGGTATGAATTCAAGGGCTCATATTTTCATTTTAGTTTAGTTATACTTATCCTATCATAAGTTTCTTTTTGAATAAAGACACAAGATAACAATGAAGTCTTAGCCTATTGGTTATCCAATGCATCAACTTTGCTGCTGCTGTTGCAACGCACATTGAAAGCTAGTGGTGCTGCTGGGGCCCCACAACACCGAAGACCAACATCAGCTAGCTTATTTGGAAGGATGACTCAGGTAAACCAAAGAAAAAAGAAATTAGAAAAAAAAAGGAAAAAATAATATTATTTGGTATTTAAAGTGTAGTAGCATTTGATGGGTTTGTAGAGCTTTCGTGGAACTCCACAAGGTGTAAACATGTCTTTAATAGATGGGGAGACAAATGGTGCATCTGACACATTACAACAAGTTGAAGCCAAATACCCTGCTTTGCTATTCAAGCAGCAGTTAACAGCATATGTTGAAAAGATATATGGAATGATACGTGACAACTTAAAGAAAGAGATTTCTCCATTGCTTGGGTTGTGCATCCAGGTACTTACTACTAAATTACTCCTTATATATATAGGGATGAGGATCATTACAGAACACTAATTATTGAGAGAACATAAAGAACAACACTAAATTACTAAATTTTGGGAGTTAAGGTTCATATTATATATATATACATCTTACCTTCATATGTGTATTATATATACATAAAATACCATATATATTTTACCTACGCATAGCCTACATAGTACAAAACATGTATGTAATTTGACCTACACATAACCTACATATGTGTACGCTATATAAAAACTGAAAATTTTCCATATTTTGTTTTGAATTCTTGTGAGAAATATATATATATATATATAGAGGCCGGTTAACGTACAAAATGCCTTAACGTATGACGCATACGCGAGGCATTATCAACATGCGATTTTGATATTTTTGAACATCATGCGATTTGGGTTATTTTTTATAACATGTGGAAATGGTTTTTTATATAAACATGCGATTTATATATTTTTTAAACATGTTATTTCCCCTATATACAGTACATGCGATTTTGTTTTTTTAGAAACGTAACGTGCAATTTGCCATCGTGTACGCGTCGTACATTAAGGCCTCTTGTACGATATACTTTTTCTATATATATATATATATATATATATATATATTTTTGAAGCTCTAACATCTTATTATATGTTTATGGTTTAGGCACCGAGAATATCCAGAGCAAACTTGCTAAAGGGGAATGCTGTTGCGCTAGCAAGTGCTGCTTCTCAGGATATCCTGATTGCTCACTGGCAAGGGATTGTTAACAACATTGGATGCTTCTTAAACATGTTGAAATCTAACAATGTCAGTGCACTCTTTCTTACACGTTAAATGGTTTAATTGAAAGGAAAAAAACAACTTAAAAGGAAACATTTTAACTTCTTCATGAGCTGAAATTGGCATATTTTTTCTTTGTAGGTACCGCCATTTTTGGTTCGCAAAATCTTCACACAGATATTTTCTTTCATCAATGTACAATTATTCAACAGGTTCTGAGACGTGTCTATATGCATACTTACACGGGTGCAAGCTTGTTCATTTATCTTTAATTTTATATATTACACTTGCAGCCTTCTGTTGAGACGAGAGTGCTGTTCTTTCAGTAATGGGGAATACGTCAAGGCAGGATTGTCGGAACTGGAACAGTGGTGCTACAAAGCAACTGAAGAGGTATTCTTTTTCTTATCTTTTAGGATATTTATCTGTATATTATGTTCATTGTGTAGGTCGATATACGGGCTTGACCCAAGTGTATATCGGGCTTAACTCATTAGTGTCTATGTGTAACATTGTATCCACCATGTAACTATTTATACCGATGGGGTTTTCCCAAGTTTCACTGACTTTTGAGAATTTCAAATTTCAGTATGCAGGATCAGCTTGGGATGAGCTCAAGCACATAAGACAAGCTATTGGGTTCCTGGTATTTCACCTTTCTATATATTTTTTTTACCATATATAATATTTAATTATTTGTGAGCTATCGTTTTATAGCTTTCATTTATCAATTTCAGGTTATTCATCAGAAGCCAAAGAAGACACTGGATGAAATAACTCACGATTTGTGCCCAGTAAGTTTAAGTTCCCATATCTTATCTAGAAAATCATTAATTCAATATTAAACTGATTGTAAATCCGTTTCACCTGCAGATGCTTAGCATACAACAGCTCTACAGAATCAGTACCATGTATTGGGATGACAAATACGGCACACATAGTCTTTCTCCAGATGTATTTATCTTTTATGTATATATATTTTTTAAAATAAAAGCACAACCATTTCTAAATCTCACTTCTGACAGGTAATTTCCAACATGAGGGTGCTGATGACTGAAGATTCAAACAATGCTGTCAGCAGCTCATTTTTGCTGGATGATGATTCAAGGTTGAACATATCCTCAGAACAAATTTGATATTTGTTTGTGGCAATATTTCTATATTTAATGAAACATTTGGTGTGCAGCATACCATTCTCTGTTGATGACCTCTCCAAGTCAATGCATCAGATCAATATAGCAGATATTGAGCCGCCACCACTTGTTCGTGATAATTCGGGTTTCAGTTTCTTATTGTCACGTGCTGAATCATGATCATTCGGGTTTCAGTTCACTTATCTGGAAGTTGACCTTTGATGGTAGGATTGATTTTACTAGCATGCGTAGTGATTTAGATTAAATCGTGTAAACCTCATTCTTTTGATAATGCTGCAGATGTGTTTAACTAAGGTGTTGCCAGGTTCCAAGTTTGATTACTGTTTGGAGTTGCTATGTGTTGGATGAGGCTTTTGAAACTCAAAGGTGGAGATTGTTATATTGAGTTCTAGAAGTCTAGGGTGCTAAGAATAATAAGGTCAAACTTGAGGGACCAGTCTTGCCTAATATGATAGTTAGTTTGTTAATAGTTAGTTAGTAACTGATTTGGGGAAAGTCTTAGTATAAGAACAGCTCTCAATTAGGTCATCACTTTCAATTCGTTTTCTTTTCTTGTTCAATCGTTGTAATAGTTGATTTCGAACATTAATAAAGTGAGTAATCGTTGGTGTGTGTATTGTTCTTGTTTCAATTGCCGGTTTGTGTCACATAGTGGTTTCTCTCTTGTATTCATATATCATGTATGACATATACAATGGTGAATAACATGTTATAAGCATGAGTTGTCTCATAATCATTGACATCACTCTAATCATTGTAAACTATTATTACATAGTTAATATGTAATTACCAACCTCAAAAGGTACATCTAGCATTAAGTTAATCACTAAATAACATCTTCTACATGTACAATGGTAAACATAGACAACAGCTTAAATTGTAGTGCTTATCAGTTGATCATAAAGAAGCTTATATTTAGTACGATTAATTGCAAACTGTAAATTGAAAGTTACAGATTATATTTTGTACATAACCACTTAGACTATATGGTGCGGACCAGCGACCGCTTTCATATCAGTCAATGCTTTAGCGCCTGGCACTTTGCCCCGGGGGCGCAAAAGGGGGAGGGGGGCAGAGTTGGGTTCTCTAAAGCCTTCACGGGCGTTGTAAGCAGATGTATATATAGAGAGAGAGAGGTGAGGGTGAGAGAGAGAGAGAGTGTGTTTTTTTATTTAACCAATCATGTGGTGCGACACATTTTTCAATTAACCCACACAACATTTGTTAAAGGGTGGGTTAGTTAAAGCTAGTGATGTAAGAATCGCTAGGCGCTAGTCGGCCGGTGGGTACCGACTAGCGATTAATTGAGATTATACGGATTAGGATTTTATATGTAATTTTCAGTTTTTTATATGTATTTTTTTTTAAGTAGACATGTTTTAACACCTTCGACTCATATTTTCAAGTAGTTAGGATTAATTTCCGGAACTTACAAGTTTTGGTTAAGAATCTGACCGGAATTGCTAGACTACCAATGATTTTTGGCCAATTAAGACTGGATTTGACCACTGTTAACCGCCTACGGATTAAATGGCCGATTAGATAAAAATTATTCGGTGAACCACCGACTAATCGGAGGCTAGTCAGGATTTTTACAACCATGGTTAAAGCCCACGGCCTACGTGACAGTGAGGTGTAGCTTTAACTAGCCCATTCTAGTTAAACCACATCGTATAGCCTTTCCACTTTTGATAGCTTAGCATGGTAGCTTTCATCCGGCTACTATTGCTAGACTGCCATTATTAGTTACAAAAATTATATACACTCCATATATGATAAATGGACAAAAGTAAACGTGTCATGTTTGACTCACCAATTTCACCATACAGCATGACGAAATTGGTCACCGAGGTAGCATCATGATGAGGTGGATAATCGAAGGTGTCGACAAACACACCCTTAATAATCTTTGCTACCAAAAGATTTATCATGTGGAGCGTGCTCTCTAGGAAAACTAATCATTAGTCCATAGGAAAAGAAACTACTGCAAGAGCCCTCCTTATTCTTGAAAAGAATCCACGAGGACATATCGAGAGTTAATTTCTTGAAAAATAAAACTAAAAAATATATGGATGAATAATGTAGGAGAATTCACATCACAAGCTTTTAACGACTATTGTATGTATATCAGGATAAGTGTTGAAAATCTAGAAGCCCATTTTTTAAAGGTTAGTTTGTTAATGTACATTTAGGAGTAAGGGTCTTTTGGTAATTGATTAATAGTGTAGGGTCTAGATGTAAATAAAGAGTAACGAACTTAACCACCCATGTTGTATACCTAAACGTGATCAATACTAATAATAATATTTCTTGATCTAAGGATGGCAGACAACATGAGAATTGAGGAAACTCTGATGGTGCACGGGACGATGTTGATCAGGTTGGAAGCCGCAGCGATCAGGAACGAACGCTCATTTGCCGAAATTCGAGAAACACTGGATGGATTAGTTGAGAGACTGGATGTTCTAAATACCAACCTAGCCAATCAACAGAACCTGCAAATCACAACCGATC
Source organism: Helianthus tuberosus (assembly GCA_030545235.1). NCBI lineage: Eukaryota > Viridiplantae > Streptophyta > Magnoliopsida > Asterales > Asteraceae > Helianthus > Helianthus tuberosus. Next base: position 6,601 of record JARYGA010057281.1, read on the forward strand.
AATCGAACAATGATTTGAACACGTCTGGTGAAACTGAGATTTCAAGATTCAATGTGAAGGATGTAACGGTGGACGAAATCGCTCAAGTTAAGAATCAACAAGGTGTAAATAATGTAAGTAATCCTATTCATTAGGTAGATTGTTGTTTAAATTGTAATGGTATTTTTGACATTGAGCCAACTCATATCGGGCATCTCTCAATCTTTTTTAATATGATCGCAGAAAAATGATCAAGATTTGCTCATTGAATGCATTGCACAGCCCCTAGGATTCTCTAAAGGCAGACCGACTGCTGCTTGCATCATATACAAATGTCTCAGTCACTGGCGGTCATTTAAAGCTGAAAAAACCAGCATTTTTGATCGTATAATTCAAACTATAGATCACAAGACTGAGGTATTTATACAAGCATTGCATTTTATTTACCGCCTACGCAATATTAAGGTATTTATTATTATTGTTAACATAAGCTTAGTTCTCGAAATTAATTTGAATGAAGAAACAAGATGACAACAATGTCTTGGCCTATTGGTTATCCACTGCGTCAACGTTGCTGGTATTGACACAACGGCAACATGAAGCCAAAAGCCCGGCTTCTCTTTTCAAGATGCAGCTATCAGCATCTGTTGAAAAGATATATGGAATGATACGTGACGACTTAAAGAAACAGATTTCCATATTGCTTTTATTGTGCATACAGGTACTTAAATACTCCTTGTATAACTTCAATCCATTTGCAATGTATATTTTGTTAAAAATTTGTTTGAAGCTTTCATATCTTATTATATGTTTAATGGTTTAGGCACCAAGAAAATCCAGAGAAAACTTGCTAAAGGGGCCCACTTTTGCACTAGCAAGTGCTGCTTCTCAGGATAATCTGATTGCTCACTGGCAAGAAATTGTTAACAAAACTGAATGCTTCTTAAACATGTTAAAATCTAATAATGTCAGTGCACTGTTTCTCATATGTTTGTTTCTCTATTACCGTGTTGAAGTTTTGATGTAGGACTTTAACTTCTTTATGAGCTGAAATTGGCATATTTTTCCTTTGTAGGTACCGCCATTTTTGGTTCGCAAACTCTTCACGCAGATATTTTTTTTCATCAATGTAGAATTATTCAAGAGGTTCTGAGACAAGAAGCGTTTAAGACACGCCTTTATACTAACTTGCATGGGTGCATATTTATCTTTAACTTTATAAATTACACTTGCAGTCTTCTGTTGAGACGAGAGTGCTGTTCTTTAAGTAATGGGGAATATGTCAAGGCAGGATTGTCTGAATTGGAACAGTGGTACTACAAAGCAACCGAAGAGGTATTCTTTTATGTTTTATTTTTTTAGGTTTTTTTTCCGTGTTGCTGCTACTTAATCATATTAGTGTTAGCTAAAGATCCAAAATCATATTGTTGGACGTAATTCCCGTACTCGAGCCATTGAGGTGGTTAACATCACATGGTCCGACTAAACTGAGTTTATGGATTAGTACGATTATTTGGTTAAGTTAATTAGAGATAAATTAAATGAGGTATATTTAATTTATAATGGATAGGTTAGATAAACATGTGGGTTTATTTTATTATTATTATCTAATTAGGAAGTTGAGTTCTGCTCTACTTGTAACCAAGTAATGTCCTATATAACCTGATCAAAGTTGTGATTAAGGTTAAGAGAAGAGCAATCAGTTTTGAGTTATTTTGCTGATTTATAAGATTGAGAGTTATTCAGTTTAAATTCTTTTCTTCAACTTTTATGTTCGTTTGATTATCGATTGGGACTTGAGATATATGGGATTGACCCAAGTGTATATCGGGCTTAACTCAAGTTTCACTGACTTTTGAGAATATCAAATTTCAGTATGCAGGATCAGCTTGGGATGAGCTCAAGCACATAAGACAAGCTGTTGGGTTCCTGGTATTTCACCTTATTTTTTATATATATTTTACCATATATAATATGTATTTATTTGTGAGCTTTTATTTATTGATTATAGCTTATTCATGAGAAGCCAAAGAAGACACTGGATGAAATAATTTATGATGTGTGCCCAGTAAGTTTCAGTTCCCATATATTATTAGAGAATCATTAATTCAATATTAAATTGATGGTAAAACCGTTTCGCCTGCAGGTTCTTAGCATATAACAGATCTACAGAATCAGTACTACGTATTGGGATGACAAATATGGCACACATAGTCTTCATCCAGATGTATTTATCATTTAAATATTTTTGTTAAATAAAAGCACATCCATTTTTAAATCTCATTTCTGGTATCAAGATATTAAAGGCGTCAAATCAAAACGGGCGGGTTGGTTAATGGGTCAAACCGGATCAGGTTGGTGACCATGAAACACCTTTTGTTCACTTTCTAACATTTTTAATGAAAAACTAGGGTGCTACAGAATATTGTTACTAGAATCACCTAAATTTTTGGATAGTGGCGCAATAAGATTTTACTCTTTTTCGCATTAACATTAAACTTTGGGCAACTTTGAATCTGTTCGACCCATTGTTCCTGTTAGAACTAAAGCACAACCCGAAACTCATTGATCAAAATTACCACCTGTGAAGGATACTTGATAGATGTAAACGGTGCAGTTTGTATTCTGTTGACAGGTAATTTCCAAAATGAGGGTGCTGATGACTGAAGATTCAAACAATGCTGTCAGCAACTCATTCTTGCTGGATGATGATTCAAGGTTAAAATCTTATATGTGTTTTGTCTCAATATTTCTCTTAGCTAATATTTATTTATTTAATGAAACATTTGGTGTGTAGCATACCATTCTCTGTTGATGACCTCTCCAAATCAATGGATCGGCTCAATATAGCAGATATTGAGCCGCCACCACCACTTTGTGATAATTCAGGTTTCAGTTTCTTATGGTCACGTGCTGAATCATGATCATTCGGCTTTCGGTTTCCCATTATAGTTTGCTTATCTGGAAGTTGACCTTTGATGGTAGGTTTGATTTTACTGGCATGCGTAGTGAATTAGTCCATTTTTTCACAGAAGTTATCTAAAATTCATTCTTTTGATCCAGTATGTCAGAGATTTTGATTCGTTGAAGTTATAGTTTATCTGCAAAAAAAAAAAAAGGTCCATGTTCGATTTACATTAATCCTTGATGTGGTTCTAGCAGTTTTGGTTTTTTTCTTTCCTGCACAATAAACAAAGAGAAGTGTGTTCATGGTGAGAGTTACAGTGCAAAGTCATGAACAATGTCTGGAAATACAAGAGGAAAAAACATTATATTTTATTAACATTGTGACTTATGGTTTCTAATTTTGTAACACAGTTTTAATCAACTTAATTGTAAAGAATATTCAGTCTTTGGAAAATGAGCTATTACATCCATAATACATTATTAAGGAGGAATGATGGCCTTAAAAGTAATTTCCCATCAAATTTTAAGATGGTATACCAAAAATAGAGGACCTCTACTCAAAAGAATGAACACACGGAACATTTGTCTCTCGCCACTCCCTTTGAGTCTATCGTGCCCCCTGTCAAGATTCCGACGGAACCACTAACTTGGGCAAAATCATAAACCGACGCTGAACTGTCTCGTTTGCTGACATCTCGATCTACCTTGTTGTTTTGAGTAGCGATTCTGCATAAAGTCGAAGGTAAAAAACCCACTCCCTAAACTACTGGATCCGCATTATGATATTAAATACCTACAAACGAAAATTGGTGGCAAGGCAGGCACCCCTCAAAAAAAAAAAAAAAGAATCAGTAGTGTTAATTTTAAATCTTGCAATGGTACCTGATTTAAATAAATAAAACGATTGGGCCCCTCACATATTCTTGAATATGCCCCCTTGTAAAAGTCAGTCATATTTCACCAATGTAAAAGGCTTTCTAGATCAGCCCAAATAAAATACCCATATAGCAGTGCAAATCATACTTGAATTGTGAGACCCCAAATGCAATTGCCTGTTCAGTTTCCAGTGGTGAATCAACTCAAAATTCATGATCAATGCAGGTCTCAAAATCGCTGGTTTGTTCGAGTTTCTTGAAAGCAGTTGACGAGATGCTTTAGAGCGATTCTAAAAATCTCCAATCGCAGGCTTCAAATATTTTCTAGTTTTGGAATTTTTTTATGTTCCATGATTGTAATAAAACTTCTATCATGTTGACGACGGGCCAATGGATTACTCCATTTACCCGTCTTGGGCTATTATCATGTAGGCCCAACAGATAAGGCCCAATGATATAAAACTTGCCCATTAAGGTTTCTCTATTAGAAATAAGCGAGAAAAAGGAGCTGGAAAAGGAGGCTGCATGCATTAAATGAATTGATAAGAAAGGCATCTCCGGCTGGCATAGTACCTCCCAGCCGGTAACATTAAATAAGGGCGATCATCTTTCCGTTGGGGCTCAGACACGTGTTTGAGTTCCCCAATGGTGCTCAGAGTCCGTTAGATCATCTCGTAAATATCCCACATGTAAGATAAGACCTCTCGGTTATATAAGGAAGAAAAGAGATGATCAAAAGAGACAAGTCTAAGGTATCACACTAAATGCTCTCACATTTATTCCGACCATAATTCCTCTACATTAAATACACACACATATTTATTAGATTCACACCATAGAGAAACATTCCGGTGATCACACTCATCGGAATAAGCTTCTCATATTCTCCGGCAAGTTACTTATTCTCACGCCGGAGATTGGTCACGGATCCCCCCCCCCCCCCCGGGGTCCTCCGTGACGAGGCTAACAGTTTCTTTTTTTGTAGCAAACGAAGGCTGGGATATTCCGACGTCAGCGAAGACCCTTTGAACGTCAGCAGGGATTTGGGTATTCGACATTGGCGCCATCCGTGGGACCATTCAGCCTAAGCTGGTATTCTCAGTTCTCACTCCAAAACACCGACGTTGTGATAACCCATTCGAAGAAAAACAACATGATAACACCACCAAGCTCACGAACCATCCAAACGGTGCAGAACGATCATGATAAGGTCACAGTGGAAGACATCACTCACGAGGAAGAAAATGAAAACCAGGTGGAAGTCCTGGAAAAGGAGGAAGCCATCACTCCAGATTTTGTTGCCATGACAGGGAGAAGTTGAAAAAATATCTCGAAGATCTAGAAAGATGGGAGAGACTTGAAAGCCTCAGGGCTAGACTATCCTTTGACACACCATCCAACCAGGAAGGGGTGGATCCACAAAGCAAAACCAGTGGCATTGACCCTCTAGAAACCTTCATGACAGCCCTCAGGCAGATGTCCCCGCAGGAGAGAGAAGATCTCATTACAGGGAAGAAACAGAAAGGAAAAGAAAAGGAAAAGGAGAATCAAAGCGATGATGGTCTGGATCAGCCTTACCTCCCTCGGGATTTGGCCGAGATTTCAAAGTTCACCAGGAGGATCGCTGAGGCGCCCATGCCCCCCAAGACAAAGCTACCTCCGAACTTTGACAGGTACGACGGGACAAGAGATCCTGAGGACCATCTCTATGCTTTCAAAGGTGCAGGACAACTGGGGCGGTGGCCTATGCCGGTTTGGTGCCACATGTTTGTACAAACTCTAACGGAGGGAGCCAGGCTCTGGTTTGACAGCCTTCCCCCAGGAGGAATCGACAGCTACGAGGACTTAAGTGAAAAGTTCCTAAGGAACTTTGGTCAGCAAAGAAAAGTGATCAAAAACCCAAACGAGATCATGCACATAAGGCAAAGGGACAATGAACGGATAGACCAGTACATGGAGAGGTTCGTCAAGGAAAGTATGAACATCAAGGATGTCCCGGAGGTCATGAAGATCAGCAGTTTCATCAACGGACTAAAGCATGCACAGCTATGTGAAAAGCTAGGGGAGGAGTTCCCACATTCATTCGATAATCTCATGGGCAGGGCCAGGGCCTTCGTCAGGGGCAAAGACACGGTCAGCAAAGCTAAAGAAATGGTCACCCCACCCCGAAGGATCAACCCAGCTCCAAAACCTCCCAAAAAAGGTACACCTTACTCACGAAAACCAACTCTTGATAAAATGTTGCATGATAGGACGAGACCCTCATATTCCCCATATAGACCTCGGGGGAGAGGCTCATTCCCCTACTCCAATAGCTTCACCCCTCTCACTAAGACTCCAAGTTAAATACTGGCCACTGAGAGGGTGAAGAATTCCTTTCCGAGACCACCACCCATAAAACCAGGGCCAAAGGCACAATCGAACGAGTATTGTGACTTCCACAGGGGATTGGTCATAAAAATGATGATTGTATGTATCTAAAGAGAGAAATAGAGGCCGCGGTAAAAACAGGTAAACTGGCTCATTTGGTTAAGGAGATTAAGGAAGAAGGAGGGGATCGCAAGGGGAAAGACGTGAGGGAGCCTGGAAGGGCAGATGTAGACATGATCAGGAGAAGGGATGAGTTTGATACTACCAGGAGTGTAAAAGCCAGAGTCCTGGGCCCCCCAGACCGCATGAAAGCCCCCATTTTGATGCCACACCTGGAGGAAAACGAGGTACAACGGCTCCCCCTCAACATTTCAGCCATAATAGTTGGGCATAAGGTAGCCAGAATACACGTGGACGGGGGAAGCGGAGTAGAGGTAATATATGAACACTGTTTCCTAAGTTTTGACAGGGATGTGAGGGATCGGCTCGAGGAAGATTCTATCCCCCTAGTGGGTTTCAACAAAAGTGTGCCATACCCCTTGGGAAAGATCAGACTCCCATTTACAGTCGGGGTAGGGGATCGTGTCCGAACCATAAATTTAACTTTCACAGTGGTCCGAGCACCCTCGAAGTACAATGCAATCCTGGGAAGACCCGGGATTGGCGATTTGCAAGCACAGGCATCAACCCCACATGGAACTTTAGTGTTCCAAACGCCAAAAGGCTTGGTTTGGGTAAAATCTTCTTACGAGGTAGTATCTTATGTCTCTGAGGGAGAAGTGTCTGAGAAACCTCAAAAAGATGGGGTAGAAGAGTGGGTCCTTTGTGACAGGTTTCTGGAGTAGGCGGTTAAGGTGGGAAGCCACTTGAGTGACAAATGTAAGAGTGCTCTCAAGGAGCTGCTTCTCTTCAACATAGACGTGTTTGCATTTCAACACGGAGACATGACAGGAATCCCAAGAAGCCTGATCGAGCATCGACTCAATACATACACCTGGGCGAGACCAGTAAAGCAAAAGAAACGAAGCATGGGTCCTAGCAAGAGGAGGGCCGCTTGTGAAGAAACCAGGAAGCTGCTCAGAGCGGGGATAGTAAGAGAAGTGAAGTATCCATCCTGGGTTGCTAACCCAGTCATGGTCAAGAAGAAAGACGGGGGGTGGAGGATGTGTATTGACTTTCAAGATCTGAATAAAGCATTCCCCAAGGACTGCTATCCCCTCCCGGAGATAGACGTCCAAGTGGACTCCTTATCTCAGTATCCCCTAAAGTGCTTCTTGGATGCTTACAAAGGATATCATCAAATACAAATGTCAATGGAAAACGTGGAAAAAACTGCCTTCATCACAGACGAGGGAACCTTTTGCTACACCAAAATGCCATTCGGGCTAAAAAATGCTGGGGCCACTTACCAAAGGTTCATGAATACCCTTTTCAGAGAGCAGCGGGGACGGAACTTGGAAGTGTATGTCGATGACATTGTCATAAAAAGCCTAACCGAGATGGCCATGATAGACGATATAGCCGAAACCATCCGAGCTATGCAAGATGTGAATATGAAGCTGAACCCTGGGAAGTGTTGCTTCGGGGTAGAAGAAGGGAAATTCCTGGGAGTAGTTGTAACACCCCGTGTTTCGAAAGTTAAAGTCAAAGTCAAGATTTAAGTTAAAGGAAGAAAAGATTGCTAATTGCAATCTGTCTCTCCTTGCTCAATACCTGTTTTGACTTCTTTGACTTGTAATTGGTCTATTTTGTTTTCGCTTTAGTTGTATTATGTGGAGTATCTATTAATAATCGCATAGTAATCGCTATTTATCACATGTTTAATCGCTTTATCGCTATCGCAATTGCAACTCGAAATACACATTTTGGTTACTAATATACATGTGTGTGTGCCTTAGGTGTTACTTGTGCATGTTTATTTACGTTATGTCGTGGTAATTAATCGAAACGCAATCGAACTAAATCGCAATCCAAATGGTATGATAATTGGTGGAAAAGAGATAGTGCGAGATATGAGTAGTTGGGATTAAAAGTAATTTGACTAGGAAACTCTATCGCATCGAAACGCTCGCAATCGAAACATCAAAACTCGTCACGCCGAACACTCGAACGAGGTGACTGATCGACCAGGCGACTAGCCGTTCGACCAGCCGACTGATCAGACTGCTGTTCGATCGGACAGGCTGTCCGCACGGGCTGCCTAACCATTCGACGAACCCCTTTCCTCTTTGGGTAACCCTATAAATACCCCTTGTCACTTTCATTCTTTCTACTTTTGGCAAGTGACGTCCGACCAGTGCTCCTACTCGCTTTTCCTTCGATTTCTCGCAATTCCAGTAAGATCTCGTTCTAAATCTTGTACTTCCTTAATCTACACGCACTCCTACACCTTTCTATCTTTTAAATCTTAACTTTTAACCGTGAAATCGTCGAGATTTAAGGTGTTCTAGGATGACGTCATCATGTGTTCTTGAAGAACTTCATGTTTTGGCCTTAATCCACCAAGAACAACTTAGATCTAACCGATTTCCACATAAACTAACAAAGATCTTCCATAGATCTGAACATATTCACAATGAAAAGAAATGAAAGATGGTTTTCCAACTTTCTTTCAACTCTTTTACACTCAATGCACTCAAAACCGATAGGATCGGAACTTGTGTCGGCTTACTACTCATTATTGTGGTTGTGTTGGTTCAAGATCCGTATTCTATCCACGAGATGATCGATTCCGGGTTAAACATGGAACATCGTCTCGAACCGTCAGCTGATCGGGTTTGGGTGATTCCTGTCCGATCAGGAGCACCAAGTATTGACGAGGTTTCTGTTGCTTAACACGTTATCAAAACATCTCGATAAAACGACAAGCTATCAAAATAACCAAGTGTAAGACGAACAGGTCAACCAGGACGGAGTGCCATCCGAACGGACTGCTATCCGAACGGGCAGCCAAACCGCACGACTGGCCACCCGTACGACTTGCAACTTAGACCCACACTTAACCATTTTTGCCAACATTTGAAGTCTGAATGTTGAAAGACTTGCTGTCCGATCGGACTACCATCCGATCGACCTGCCAATCGAATCATGAGACATTTAAACTTCAACACTTAAACAATTTTCAACATGTTCAAATGCACAAAGGATGCCACCCGATCGAACAACCGTCCGATCGAGTGACACCCTGCTATGAACTTGTTCTCACTGAAGTGCCCAACTGAACGGGTTGTCGTCCGAACGAACGACCGTCCGATCGACCGACCTGAAAGGTAGAGGTACTTCAATGTTTTCAAAATGCTACAACGAAAACATCAAAAGTCAAGCCATCATACACAAACACATCCTTCCCAAAGGAAGAAACAATCCACTCGAACAGTCATCCGACCGGACGACCGTCCGAGAGGACAACCACTCGCACGACTGGCTGTCCAATCGGACTACCATCCGAACGGACTGCTGTCCGAACCACTTGTACTTTGCTCCGTTTTACGCGTCACTTATCTTTATGCTATCGTTCTGATCAGGCTAACCCTACTCTCTAGCGCTCCCTTCAATCCATCAATCGCTGTGAGTATACTCGATCCCTTTTTTCTTTACGCACTTTTGGGTGTTACATACGTTACTTATACAAAATCACATCGAACATACTACGCAATAGTTTAAACGCTAACCGTTACCGCATGTTATACGTGACTTAATGAATGCTTGTTTGTTATGTTTACACATGGAATGCTGTCTACCTGCCTTAGCAACGGTAGTACTATTAGTTTGGACTCAGCACCCGTTCACTCAGGGGTTGTTAAGGACAATTACCTACATGGCTCACAGTGGTGAGAATGTTTCGCGAACTGCCTTGGGCAGTCAACCCGCAGTCATTGGTATCGATAGGTTCATGTCAATAACTAACATGCCTCATTTCACTCTGTGTACTTGCTGGTTATGCGTAACGCTTTCGAACTCTATATGCTATTATCAAACTTGTATGCTCACCTTTACACTATGTGTATTGACTTTTACTTTAACGTATGTGACAGGTGCTTAGGACGCTTAATTGCTTTTCTTTGCGGTGATGAAATTGAGGCAAGGGCAAGTCTAGAAACCAATAAACAATTGTCTGTAATAATAGAAATCTGAGTTTTCAGAACAGAACAATTTGACTAGATTTGTCTGTAATAATTTGTTTGTCTTTTAAGAGATGGTATGGGACATGTTACTTTAAATTAATTGGTAATGATAATTGTTATGGAAACTTCTGGACAATCTGTTTCGCTCAGTGCCATGACCCGATGTTTCCGCCATCGGTTGGGGTGTGACAGATTGGTATCAGAGCCATAACTATAGGGTATTAGGCAAGACTCGACCTAGTCCGGGTCGATGTCTTAGAGACCTAGTCTATAGTTAGGAACCAACAGACCGACTTGTTCAAATCCGTTAGGGATTATGTATGAGCTTACTGGTATTCCTCGCTATTCTCGCCTATGCTACACTATCACTGCACTCGAATTTTCAATTTTGAATGAGCGATTAAGTCGAGATCAGGTGTGAAAACCGCAAACTCTCCATCAAGTTGCTTATTCAACCCACATTTTTATCTATAAACACAAGAAATTGTGTTTAAATAGGAGTGAAATCCATACTTCGACGCATAATTCTCTCCTATTTTATCAAAACAGGGACGAAGTTGTTAAGCCAGGGGTGAAGCCCTAACCTTGACGACTTTTTCCGCCCTTTTTTTTTACAAAACTCTCACCAAATTCTCGATGGACTCCAACGACCTGAAGTCACGATATGACTAACGGGATGCGTGCCAAACGCCCAAGAATCAAGGCAAAAGCACAGTCTTGAAGGTCAAGTGTGTACAACAAGTCCTTGAGAATAGTCAAATCACTTTGGATAGTCAATGTCTAATAGCCGCAGACGATCTATTTCCAGATTTTTATGTGTTTCGATTCTGAGCCTGCAACTGCTGACTCTGATGATTCGTCGATTTTATGTGCTTGGATGTGTGTTTACCTGTTTATGTGTTTAAATTTTGGAGATTTATTCGATTATTGCTTCCACTTCGATCGACACGCATGAATCGCACTGCATTTCTATCCCAAAACGCTGACAAATCGCTAAATTGTGGACGACCTCATGCTATGTTATATGCTTATACTATGCTAATCGCTATGCTAATCGCGATCGCTATATTCGAACACTCGCAAGACTTGGAATGATAGGTTTCTGTATTCCGACTACCTCTGTGATTACTTGCGTATGTACTTCTGTGCTTCTGTGCCCTACGTGCTTATGTGTTATGTGCTTTACGTGTTATGTGCTTATGTGTCTCTATGTGAATCTATGATTTATGCCTATGTGTTTACATGATCATGCGTGTTCCTGAGCTTTAGTAAGCATTAGACGTGTGAGGTGAGATTCGATTATGATGTGTCTAAGACCTATGACGATGTCTGTTGTAGACAATGTCAACTGGACCATCATCTGGACCTCGTCACCCACGACTCTCTCGCCAAGAACAGAGGGACAGACGCCTTGTTGCCATCCTCGTGAAACAAGTGGCCAAGTTTGTGCCTCAGATCGTGAGTGAGATTTACGAGAATGTCAGCAAATCGTCTGAGGAGTCTAGAACTGAAGCTCCTAAAGTTGCTACCAAGACTGCTTTCAGTTTTAAGCAGTTCAAGGCATGTGGCCCGAAGGAATTCACTGGAGAAGATGGCCCGACGGCTATGTTTCAATGGTTCGATTCCATCGAAGTCACTCTGCGCCAGAGTGGATGTCCAGAAAATCTCCGCACTCTAAACGCTACCGGCGTCTTCCAGTCCCGCGCATTAGACTGATGGACGGCCGAGAGAAACAAACGTGGAAACGATGCAGCTTACGAGCTAACGTGGGAAGAGTTAAAGGCCATCATGATGGATGAGTTCTGTCCTCCCTATGAACGCCAAAAGCTGGAGGATGAATTCTGGAACATTAAGCAGAAGGAAGGAGATAATGCTGCCCTGACTGCTCGCTTTAAGCAGCTCAACATCATCTGCCCCGACCAAGTGAAGACGCCCGACATGGCAATCAAGAAGTACATCTGAGCTCTACCCGACTGTGTTGCGGATTTTGTGCATGCCGCAAAGACCACAACGATTGAAGAAACTTACTTGCTTGCCGTTGAAATCAACGACAAGCGGGTAAAAGCTGGTGTTTGGGATAAAGCTTCAAAGAGCCTGCACCAAGTCACCGCCGCACCTACTGCCGAAACCGCCGCTGCTCAACCGTCAAAGTCCTCACATCGTAGGAAGAAGAACAACAACAGCTGCTCCAGCAACAAGAACTGTGCTGTCACCACCACTGCAGCTCCTCTTCAGGCCGTACCGGCCCAGCAGCATCATCATCATCGTCCAGCACCAGTTACTTATGCACCGCCTGCAAAGCGTGCATACACAGGCCCTCACCTGGCTTGCCCAACATGCTCTTATCATCACCCGGTGGGTCTCGCCTGTTGCTTCTGTGCTCACTGCAACATGTACGACCACTTAACCGCAAATTGCCGTACTGGTCCTCGTCAAGCGCCAGCTCAAGCCACTGCTCATCAAGCTCTGCTCCCAGCCCCGCAAGGCCAACATGCGGCTCAGGTACCCGCGGTCAACGCCCGAGTCTGCTTCGCATGTGGTGATCCCAACCATTTTGCGAACATGTGCCCAAACATGGTTGTGAAAGAAGAGCCCCAGCAGCAGCAACACTAGCAGCAGCAGCCTCAGTAACAGCAACAAGCCGCACGCGCCAGAACTTTCAACATCAATGTGCGCCAAGCCCAGGCTGACAACAACGTGGTCAATGGTACGTTCCTTGTGAATGGTATTTATGCTTCATGTTTGTTTGATACTGGAGCCGATAACTGCTTTGTGTCGCTCGAATTCGAGAAGCTCCTTAGTCATAAACGCTCCCATCTCCCCTCGACGTTCGATGTTGAAGTCGCTACTGGAAGAACTGTCGCCGTTAATTCTGTTCTTTGTGATTGTACTCTTGAGCCATCTTCCCAATCGATCTCATTCCGATGCAACTCGGAAGTTTTGACGTCATAGTAGGCATGGACTTTCTTCGCGAAAACCATGCTGAAGTTGTGTGCTTCGATAAGATGATTCGATTCTCGCTCGCGAATGGTGATTTATTGTGTGTTTATGGCGAGAATGCTTCGAAAGGTCTCAAGCTCATGTCATGTGTCCAAGCTAGCAAGTATCTCCGCAAGGAATACAGAGCTTTCTTGGCTAACATTGTAGTAGCGGAGAAGGAAAAGAAAGGAAAGACAGAAGTGAAAGACGTTCCTGTGGTTCGTGAATTTCCCAATGTGTTTCCTAATGATCTCCCAGGATTACCGCCAAGTCGTGATATCGACTTTCGTATCGACCTCATTCATGGAGCCAACCCTATTGCCAAAGCTCCTTACTGACTCACACTATCCGAAATGCGTGAACTCTCAAACCAACTCCAGGAATTACTTGAGAAAGGCTTCATTCACCCGAGCACCTCTCCTTGGGGTGCACCAGTCCTTTTCGTTAAAAAGAAGGATGGGTCGTTTAGGATATGCATCGACTATCGGGAATTGAATAAGTTAACTATCAAGAACCGCTATCCCCTGCATCGAATTGACGATTTGTTTGATCAGCTACAAGGTGCTACATGTTTCTCGAAGATTGATCTATGCTCAGGCTATCACCAACTACGCATTCAAGAGGAGGATATACCCAAAACCACTTTTCGCACTCGATATGACCACTATGAATTCGTTGTTATGCCCTTTGGTTTAACCAACGCACCCGCGGTTTTCATGGATCTGATGAATCGCGTGTGTAAACCATATCTCGACCATTTCGTCATCGTGTTCATCGACGATGTCTTGATTTATTCCAAGTCGAAAGCCGAACACGCGCAACATCTACGTTTGGTTCTTGAGCTACTCCAGGGGAATCGACTCTATGCCAAGTTCTCCAAGTGTGAATTCTGGCTGGAGGAAGTTCAGTTTCTGGGTCACATTGTTAATAGTCAAGGTATTCACGTCGATCCCGCGAAGATTGAAGCAGTTAAGAGTTGGATTACGCCTAAGAACCTGTCTGAAGTCTGTTCTTTTCTCGGATTAGCGGGCTATTATCGACGATTTATCGAAGGATTCTCAAAGATCGTTGTGCCGCTTACCGCTCTCACGCATAAAGACAAGCCTTTTGTTTGGGGAACTGAACAAGAGTCTGCCTTTCAAACCCTCAAGCACATGCTTTGCAATGCTCCTGTTCTCACATTGCCCGACGGAAATGATGATTTCATTGTCTATTGTGATCCAATCCAACCTTGGTCTTGGTTGTGTTCTTATGCAGCGGGACAAGGTTATAGCTTACGCATCTCGTCAGCTCAAAATCCACGAGAAGAACTATACAACCCATGACCTCGAGCTAGGCACAGTTGTTTTTTCGTTAAAGATTTGGCGACACTACCTGTATGGTACCAAATGTACGATCTTCACCGATCATAGGAGCCTACAACATATCTTTGATCAGAAAGAACTTAATATGCGTCAACGCCGATGGGTAGAACTTCTCAACGATTACGACTGTGAGATTCGTTATCACCCAGGCAAAGCGAATGTTGTTGCCGACACTCTCAGCAGACAGAGTTATTTGCTCAGCATTCGTAATACTCAAGCCCAATTCGACCTCGAAGCCCTCATCCGCGAAGCTCAACATGCATGTTTTAATGAACACACTCTGAAGAAGGAACGAATCTACCACGATGGAGCCCAGCTTGTGAATAAGCTGAATGGGATATTCCATTATCTGGATCGAATTTGGATCCCTAAACAGACCGATTTGCGAAAGATATTGATGGACGAAACCCACAAATCCCGGTATTCTATTCATCCCGGTGCCGACAAAATGTACCAGGATCTTCGCTACAAGTACTGGTGGCTTGGCATGAAAAGGGATATTGCTCTCTACGTTGGAAAGTGCCTGACTTGTGCAAGGGTCAAGGCTGAACACCAAAGACCCTATGGCTTACTCGAACAATCGCCAATCCCTATATGGAAGTGGGAGAGTATAGCTATGGACTTCATAACAAAGCTTCCACACACGCCATCAGGTCACGACTGCATCTGGGTTATTGTTGACCGTTTGACCAAATCAGCTCACTTTCTGCCAATATGGGAAGACTACAAGGTAGAGCGATTAGCCCGAATCTACACCAACGAGATCATTTGTAATCATGGGACGCCTCGCGACATCATCTCTGACCGTGATGCTCAGTTTACCTCGCGACTATGGGAAACGTTTCAAGCGGCTCTCGGTACTACGCTTAACTTAAGTACCGCATTCCACCCTCAAACTGACGGTCAGACTGAAAGAACGATCCATACTCTTGAAGACATGCTCCGTTCGTGTGTCATAGACTTCGGTGGTAATTGGGACACATATCTGCCGTTAGTCGAATTCTCGTATAACAACAGTTATCATTCCAACATTCAAATGGCATCATTCTAGGCTTTATACGGAAGAAGATGTCGATCGCCTATTGTGTGACACGAGATCGGTCACTCGCAACTAACCGGTCCCGAGCTATTGCAAGAGACGACTGACAAAGTCCTCCAAATTCGAGACAACTTGTTGAAAGCTCGAAGTCGACAGAAAACTTACGCTGATAGACGATGCAAGCCCCTTGAATTTGACGTTGGCGACTACGTACTCCTAAAGGTATCACCTTGGAAGGGTGTGGTCAGATTCGGCAAGAAAGGGAAACTAGCGCCTCGATATGTTGGACCTTTTAAGATTCTGGAAAGGATCGGAAAAGTCACCTACAGACTCGAACTGCCGGAGGAACTTAGTAACGTCCACCCAACTTTCCATGTGTCAAACCTCCGAAAGTGCATGGCTGAGCATGATTTAATTGTACCTCTCGATGACCTACAAGTAAACGAAACACTGCACTTCATGGAGAAGCCTGTCGAAATCACGGATTGCCAAACCAAGCAGCTCAGATGCTCGCGCATTCCTATTGTGAAGGTCCGATGGGAAGGCAAACGAGGCGTAGAGTTCACTTGGGAACTCGAAAGCGACATGAAGGCGAAGTACCCGTAGTTGTTTGTTACGGCTTCGGCCTAATTTCGGGACGAAATTCCCTCAACTAGGGGAGGCTGTAACACCCCGTGTTTCGAAAGTCAAAGTCAAAGTCAAGATTTAAGTCAAAGGAAGAAAAGATTGCTAATTGCGATCTGTCTCTCCTTGCTCAATACCTGTTTTGACTTCTTTGACTTGTAATTGGTCTATTTTGTTTTCGCTTTAGTTGTATTATGTGGAGTATCTATTAATAATCGTATAGTAAGCGCTATTTATCGCATGTTTAATCGCTTTATCGCTATCGCAATCGCAACTCGAAATACGCATTTTGGTTACTAATATACGTGTGTGTGTGCCTTAGGTGTTACTTGTGCATGTTTATTTATGTTATGTCGTGGTAATCAATCGAAACGCAATCGAGATAAATCGTAATCGAAATGGTATGATAATTGGTGGAAAAGAGATAGTGCGAGATATGAGTAGTTGGGATTAAAAGTAATTTGACTAGGAAACTCTATTGCATCGAAACTGATGTGTACAAAATGCAACATATAAATTACATCAATTGTGGCATAAAACTAATCCTTTTTTAGTACTAATGTTGGAAAAAGTGTGTTTTTGTCTTGCTTTTGTATTTTTAGGATTAAATGAGCTCAAATGAACAAAAGAAGCAAAAAAGACAGCTAAATCTAACATAAATACAAGAAAAGGAGCAAACGTGGCATGCCCGGCCTCCCTGACAGCATCTTCCCAAGCAAAACAAGAGAACAGAAGACTGAACACGCCCCGTGCTCAATGAGCACGGGGGCGTGCCCAAGTGTCAGCAGAAAAGACAAAGCTGTAGAAGCTTCTATCAACCACCACGGGGCCGTGCTTAGTGGACACGGGGCCGTGGTCAACTCTAAGATTCGCAGAATCTGAGGAAATCTTGATAGTACAGATACGCTTCTGCACACGGGGGCGTGCCCAGCGGACACGGGGGCGTGCCCAGCGGACACGGGGGCGTGCCCAGCGGACCCAGGGGCGTGGTCAACTAATGCAGACAAACTGCAATTAATGAAGAAAGAGAAGGAGGATGGGCACAGAGCCATGCCCAATGGACTCGGGGCCGTGCCCGAGCTGCTGTTCAGGCTATAAATAGGGGTGGTTGGCTCATTTGCAAACCATCCCTTGGCACACCACCTCTCTCACACTTCACCCACCACCCACCACCATCACAACACCATCATCCACCACCATCATCCATTGTCCATCATAGAGTGTGTGAGTCGTCTCGGGATCCAAGATTGATCATAAGAGTTCTTGACAATCAAAGGCCATGTTTGCCTAAGTCTCTTACATCACTTGGTGAAGACAAGTGTCTAGTGTAATACTTTTTATTTTTAATCTTTTCGCACTTTTTACTTGGTTATGTATTAATGACTTTAATAACTAGTTTCTTATGCTGAAGGTGATTCTTCCTTATCGTTTGTCCGTGGTGTATTGGCATTATTTTACTGTCTATATAAAATAAAAGATTTTCACCATTCATATCTCCACGGTCTATATGGAGGTATGTTGGCTACCTGGTTAGGGGTTAAGGGAATGGTTTGGTAAGAGTCTTGCCTTGTTCAGTGTATAGATCCTGCAAGGACCTGGGTCAAATTTAGTAGGACCTCCTTCAATACCCACCGGTATTGGATGGCGGGGGTCCAAACTCTTTGATCCCCTCATATGTAAGCTACTATTAATACTTTAACCCGGCTATTTAGGACTGTATCCCTGCTGACTCAGACTACTTAGCCGAGGGTAACGTCCCCTTCAAAAGAGGGGCCTACCATAATATGCATTAATAACTTAATTAATTATGTTTCAATAATCCGACCCTTTAGGATTGTATCCCTGCTGACTCAAACTACTGGGTTGAGGGTAACGTCACCTTCAAAAGAGGGGCCTACTATAATAACTAAGATAATCTCTTAAAAAGTGCAAAAGTTTAGAAATAATCAAAGGTTACACTAAACACGAGTCGGAGCCAAGTGATTCATCTTGTTTATCTGTTTTATTTTTATTTTATTTATCAGCATTTTAGTTAGTTTTTATTTTTCTTGTTTAAAAACATTTTTTCTAACTTTTTGATTTGATTAGACGTTGAGGATAAACCGGTACTAAAAGCTCTTGTGTCCTTGGACGACCTCGGTATCTTGCCAACACTATACTACGCTCACGATGGGTGCACTTGCCCATATGTGTGTTTGGTGTTAGTAAAATATCGTGTTTTATAAATTTAAAACTTGGCTAAAAAGTGTTAAAAAGGGCTTAACATATACATTAAAAACTAATAACACTCACGCACATCAGAAACGCTCGCAATCGAAATCGAAATATCAAAACTCGTCACGCCGAACACTTGAACGAGGTGACTGATCGACCAGGCGACCAGCCGTTCGACCAGCCGACCGATCGGACTGCTGTCCGCACGGGCTGCCTAACCGTTCGACCAACCCCTTTCCTCTTTGGGTAACCCTATAAATACCCCTTGTCACATTCATTCTTTCTACTTTTGGCAAGTGACGTCTGACCAGTGCTCCTACTCGCTTTTCCTTCGATTTCTCGCAATTCCGGTAAGATCTTGTCTTAAATCTTGTACTTCCTTAATCTACACGCACTCCTACACCTTTCTATCTTTTAAATCTTAACTTTTAACCGTGAAATCGTCGAGATTTAAGGTGTTCTAGGATGACGTCATTATGTGTTCTTGAAGAACTTCATGTTTTGGCTTCAATCCACCAAGAACAACTTAGATCTAACCGATTTCCACATACACTAACAAAGATCTTCCATAGATCTGAACATATTCACGATGAAAAGAAATGAAAGATGGTTTTCCAACTTTCTTTCAACTCTTTTACACTCAATGCACTCAAAACCGATAGGATCGGAACTTGTACCGGCTTACTACTCATTATTGTGGTTGTGTTGGTTCAAGATCTGTATTCTATCCATGAGATGATCGATTCCGGGTTAAACATGGAACATCGTCTCGAACCGTCAGCTGATCGGGTTTGGGTGATTCCTGTCCGATCAGGAGCACCAAGTATTGACGAGGTTTCTGTTGCTTAACACGTTATCAAAACATCTCGATAAAACCACAAACTATCAAAACAACCAAGTGTAAGACGAACAGGTCAACCAGGACGGAGTGCCGTCCAAACGGACTGCTGTCCGAACGGACAGCCAAACCGCACGACTGGCCACCCGTACGAGTTGCACCTTGGACCCACACTTAACCATTTTTGCCAACATTTGAAATCTGAATGATGAACGACATGCTGTCCGATCGGAGTACCATCCGATCGACCTGGCAATCGAATCATGAGATGTTTAAACTTCAACACTTAAACAATTTTCAACATGATCAAATAATCGAACAACCGTCCGATCGAGTGACACCCTGCTATGAACTTGTTCTCACTGAAGTGCCCAACCGAACGAGTTGCCGTCCGAATGAACGACCGTCCGATCGACCAACCTGAAAGGTAGAGGTACTTCAATGTTTTCAAAATGCTACAACGAAAACTTCAAAAGTCAAGCCATCATACACAAACACATCCTTCCCAAAGGAAGAAACAATCCACTCGAACAGTCATCCGACCGGACGACCGTCCGAGCGGACAACCACTCGCACGACTGGCTGTCCGATCGGACTACCATCCGAACGGACTGCTGTCCGAACCACTTGTACTTTGCTCCGTTTTACGCGTCGCTTATCTTTATGCTATCGTTCTGATCAGGCTAACCCTACTCTCTAGCGCTCCCTTCAATCCATCAATCGCTGTGAGTATACTCAATCCCTTTTTGCTTTACGCACTTTTGGGTGTTACATACGTTACTTATACAAAATCACATCGAACACACTACGCAATACTTTAAACGCTAACCGTTACCGCATGTTATACGTGACTTAATGAATGCTTGTTTGTTATGTTTACACATGGAATGCTGTCTACCTGCCTTAGCAACGGTAGTACTATTAGTTTGGACTCAGCACCCGTTCACTCGGGGGTTGTTAAGGACAATTACCTACATGGCTCACAGTGGTGAGAATGTATCGCGAACTGCCTTGGGCAGTAAACCCGCAGTCATTGGTATCGATAGGTTCATGTCAATAACTTACATGCCTCATTTCACTCTGTGTACGTGCTGGTTATGCGTAACGCTTTCGAACTCTATATGCTATTATCAAACTTGTATGCTCACCTTTACACTATGTGTATTGACTTTTACTTTAACGTATGTGACAGGTGCTTAGGACGCTTAATTGCTTTTCTTTGCGGTGATGAAATTGAGGCTAGGGCAAGTCTAGAAACCAATAAACAATTGTCTGTAATAATAGAAATCTGAGTTGTCGGAACAGAACAATTTGACTAGATTTGTCTGTAATAATTTGTTTGCCTTTTAAGACATGGTATGGGACATGTTACTTTAAATTAATTTGTAAT
Organism: Helianthus tuberosus; assembly: GCA_030545235.1. Taxonomy (NCBI): domain Eukaryota; kingdom Viridiplantae; phylum Streptophyta; class Magnoliopsida; order Asterales; family Asteraceae; genus Helianthus; species Helianthus tuberosus. Next base: position 27,304 of record JARYGA010057281.1, read on the forward strand.
GATAATTGTTATGGAAACTTATGGACAATCTGTTTCGCTCAGTGCCATGCCCCGATGTTTCCGCCATCGGTTAGGGTGTGACAGTAGTGGTTACTAAGGGCGGAATTAAAGCTAATCCGGAGAAAACTCAAGCTGTAGCCGAAATGCGATCCCCCAGGTCCCTGAAGGACATTCATCAGCTGAATGGAAGGTTAATCGCCTTAAACCGCTTCCTATCAAAGGTTGCCGATTGGACTCTTCCCTTCATGAAGGTACTGAAGGATTGTCTCCAGACGGACAGATTTAAGTGGACTCCGGAGGCGGAAGCCGGTTTCCAAGAAATGAAAGATTACATCTGCAAGCTCCCAACCTTAGCCACCCCACTCCCCGGGGAGGATTTGTTTTTATATCTGTCTGCCTCAAAAACGACCATAAGTGCGGTTATGATAGTAGAACGGGAGGGAAAGCAGATACCAATATACTTCATTAGCAAGACCCTCAAGGGTCCCGAAGAACGCTATATGCCCCTGGCCGACTTCTTGGCGGAGGTCCCTGAGGATGAGGAGAAAGAACTTTTAAAGTGGGAAGCCATGGAGAGGAAAGAAAAAGAGAAGGAGGGCGAGGCAATATGGAAACTACTCACAGATGGGGCCTCCAGCGAAGAAGGCAGTGGAGCGGGCATTATGTTAATCAGTCTTGCGGGAGTTGAGGTAGCCTATGCCATCAGGCTAGACTTCGAGAATACCAACAACATTGCAGAGTACGAAGCCCTTTTGGCAGGGCTGAGACTAGCCAAAAAGATGAAAGCAAAACATGTGGAAGCCAGTACAGATTCTCAGTTAGTGGTCAAGCAATACCAGGGGGAGTACGAGGCCAAAGACAGTATAATGGCTCAATACATGGCAAAAGTAAAAGAGACAGCCAAGGCTTTCAAGACTTTCAAGCTAGAATACATCCCCCGCGGGAGAAACAGGAAATCAGACGCTCTTAGCAAGCTAGCTTCCGTGGCAGTTGATCACCTAGCAAGGGAAATCAAGGTGGAGGTCTTAAACTCCCCTTCCCTCAGCACAGAAGAGGTAGCCGCAATTGAAAACGCACAAGAAACATGGATGACACCGATTATAAGATTCCTCAAGGATGGAACACTGCCTGAGGGAGACTGAGCAGCCCGGAAGGTAAGGGTTAAAGCTTTTCAATACGAGCTAATCGATGGAGAACTTTACCGAAGGTCATAACTGGGCCCATCCTTAAAGTGCGTCGATAATGAAGAAGCTACATATGTGATTAGAGAAATACATGAAGGGATTTGTGGCATGCATTCTGGGCCAAGGACAGTGGTGGCCAAGGTGATGAATGCGGGATTTTATTGGCCTAGAATGTATGAAACAACATCAGAGGAGATCAAGAAATGTGACAATTGCCAGATCCATGCACCCATGATGCACCGCCATAAACATCCAATGATACCTGTGTCAACATCTTGGCCCTTCCAGAAATGGGCCATTGACATTATTAGTCCATTCCCCGAGGGTCCAGGAGGGGTCAAGTATGTGGTGGTCGCTATAGATTATTTCACCAAATGGGTCGAAGCCAGGCCCCTGGCAAAAATCACGGGAGAACAGATGAGGCGAGTCATGCTGGATAACATCATATGCAGATATGGGGTACCGAAGGAGCTGGTCAGTGATAACAGGGTTCAATTTGCAGGAAAGCCCTTCAGACCATGGTATGAGCAAATGCACATACATCAGGTGTTCATCTCCATCACCCACGCTCAAAGCAATGGACTAGTGGAAAGAGCAAATCAGAGTGTTATTATGGGAATGAAGGGGAGGCTCGGGAGGAAGCAAAAGGGATGGTTGGAGGAGCTGCCTTTTGTTCTATGGGCATATAGGACCACCCCCAAGGACTGCAACAGAGAAACCCCTTTCAGCCTAACCTACGGGACGGAGGCTGTTATTCTTGTTGAGATCGGATCTCCAACCGTAAGGATGAAGCTCAGGGAAGCCGAGAATGAGCAAGACCTCCGAATGAACCTGAACTTGCTTGAAGAAAGAAGGGAAATAGCGGCAATTAGGGAGGCCAAGTACAAAAAGCAGCTCGAAAGCTACTACAATGCCAAGATGAAAAAGCTCAACCTTGTTCCGGGAGACTTGGTTCTGAGAGCAAACGAAGCTAGTCTACAAGAGAGCACTGGCAAACTAGGGCCTAACTGGGAAGGGCCCTACTGGGTTACTTGGGCAAACGGCAAGGGAAGTTGCAAACTGGAAACACTTCAGGGCAAGGAGGTCCCAAGGACATGGAACCTTATGCAGCTCAGGAAGTACCACATATGAAGAATAAAGATGCCTTTAAGGAAAAATGGCCAGGGAGCCACTTTTGTAATGATTAACCACCAGTCAGGGGATTACCCCAAGAAAAATCTTTTGTAAAATCTTATACTGGAGGACATAGTCCCCAAGAAATGAATGATAACGGACAATCCACTTGTTCCCTTTTGATAAAATAATAGGTATTGTATCAAGGCAGACATGCCCAGAAAAACTACAAACCTAATAACGAATGAACACACATGTAAAAGGTATGCTCAACATACCAAACGCCCGGCTGTGGGGCGAAATAGGGTCTAGCTAACCCGAAGAGAACGGACAAACAAGCCAAAAAAACATAATCTCACGTTATAGACTTGTCCAAAGATTGTCCTCGAACAGACAATCCTGGTTTATAAAGCCAACCATGAACACAACATACTTTTGTAAACAAACTACGAAAGAAGCCAACACATACACATTAAGAAATTTTTCGTGTATAAGCTACAAAGTGAACGTACAACAGGAAGCCCTACTGGCCCTAAAAGAAAAGCTAATATACAAGCTAGAAGGCCTGGTAAGCGAGCTAAACAGAGTTTTTTGTAAACATACTACAAATAACTAAAAGTCTTCAAGAAAATGTTGGCCCGGTCCCCGGCAAAGACTCCTGCAAAAAAAAAACACAACAAAAAAAGGCAAAAGCAAGATGGCAATATACAATCACAAGTCATACGATTAAGTACCAGGAGAGCCCCGACACAAAGGCTCTCCCCCCAAGCATCAAAAAGTTAAAAGTATCCTAGAGTGCATAATCGTTTAGGTTACAACCATATCGAAGTAAGTTAATGTTCAAAAATTACTAGGAGTCACCCCCAGATAAAGACTTCGGAGACAAGGGACCAGCAGGAGTAAGCAAGGCTTTCAATTCATTGATGGACATCATAGGATGCTCCAGGATCTTTTCAAGAAGGTCTGGGGTCTTACCCCCAAACTCCATGTCCAGCTTAGACAACCGCTTCTTGGCCTTGGAATTATAAAGCGGAGTTTCCATCCTGCCCAAGCCCTGAGCAGAGTAAATGTACCCATCCTTCAGGCCTGATTGATATCCCACATCCCGATATGCCCTATAAACCTGCTCAAGACCACTTTTGAACTCCTCCGATTGAGAGACGACAGTAAGGAAAGCTCCAAAGCCTTCAGTAATCAGCCAATGCTTCTCCTTATCCAACTTCTGATTGTCATCAGAAATTATCCCCCAGTCAGCATACATGGTGTTCAGCTACTCTTGAGAAGCGGAATCGACTTCCTTTAGATATTTCAACTCCGCAGCTAGCTCCTCCTTCTCCTCCACCAAAGCTGCCATCTCCCTCTCCCAAGCTCGCCCTCTCCGCTCCAGCATAGCTCCAGCCCCCTAAGCGAAAGACATCACAAAAGATACAAAAGGAATAAAAAAAAAGAGGGGATAAAGGCTATGCACCTTTTCCTCCTGCAGTTTACGCTCAGCCTCAACCACTTGACATCGAAGCTCAGCAGCAACAGATTGAGAGGTCTTAAGGTCACTCCTGAGTCCCTCATTCTCTTTCCTCAGATCATCAGCCTGTTGTAACATGCCAACGCCCCTGAAAAGCCACTCACAGAGTGACATGCTGTACTAATCCTCAAAGAGATCATCCCTCAAAGCAGAGTTCATAAACCTATGGGAGGGAGGAACTGCATGAGTCAAGAAGTCCCGGGAAGTTTCAGTGATCCCACCACCGAAGATTGAGTAATTTTCCACTTAGGAACATAGGGGAACGTAAGGGCATCAACAAATAGGGGAGCCAAGGGGGATCGAGAAGCAAAACCCTCAAATTGAGAGGGTTTGCTGGTCCCGGTGGCATGATGAGGAGAGATCTCAAAAGCCGGAGTAATACGAGCAACGCTTACTTCGGGAGTTTTGTCTCGAACAAAAGAAGAGGAGGGAGCAGTAGGGATCTCAATCGGAGCATGAGAGCTTCCCTGTTCAGACAAAGAAAGGAAAAAGAACATCAGAAATCTGCCAAAACAAAGTAAATATAAGACAACAGATAAACAGTGGGCTCACCAACAAAGGCTCACTCACAAAGCTGGAGGATCGCAGATGCTTAGACAAAGAGCCTTTAACACCGGTAGGAGGAAGTTCAGAAACAACTTTTGACACAAGAGGAGCCTTCTGACCACTGCCGCTCCGGAGCCTCAGCCGGATGCCACGTGGGGCAGGGACATGCTTGGGACTAACAGCCTCCCGCTTGCGAGCCAGACGGCTCTCCAGGTCTTCCTTGTCATCATGGCTAGAGTCCTTCACTTGAAGAGAATCAGGGGAGCTTTCCTCTCCATCAGAGGAAGCCCCCTCATCTCCTTCCACAGCAGCAGAGCCCCCTGTCTGAACGGACCCTCCGGTAACCCTCATCTCAACATTCCGGTTCAGACACGGTTCAACCTTATCATCAACCACAATCTTAACATCCCTGGAATCTCCTTGAAGCAATCCCCATAGGGTCATCTCTACACAAAAGAAACGCTAAAGATGACTACACAAACCCCTAAAAATAAAGGTAGATACAGCAAATCAAGAACTAAAAAGCACCTTTCTTGCCAAAAAGGCCTTGGGTCGGACCGAGTAGAAGGGGCTCAGTCCCCCCATGGCCAGAATCCCTTCAGAAAAAGTAAAGGCTCTCGTCGGATTCTCGTACATACGCTTCCACTGTACGATTTCATCAGCAGATAAGATTGGAATGCTATCTTCAATGGCAGCCTTGGGATCCCTCGGCGGTGGAGACTCCGGTATCATAGCAGCAGAAACGAAGATAAACCTGCTCTTCCATTATTTAGGGTTAGTGGAGGTCGGTATGAAGGAATAACAGGGCTGAGACACACTGTCCTTCCGTTTGGCAAAGGTGAACCAGTCCCCATCTGAAATTAACTTGTAAAACATGCAAAACAGGGGAATTGACGGCTCACCGGAAACCGCTGCACAGGATAGCTCAAAATGTAACACCCTCATAAACCCTACAAGGTGCAGTTGGGAGAAATGAACTCTAAAATGACGTAACAAATCTATCTTGAAGGAAGAAAGGGGATACCAGACACCACCAGAAGAGAACGCTAAAGTGGAGAACAATCCGATCTGGTGTGCATTCGGCTGAATCATCAGGCCCTGGTAAAGTAGGAGAAAAACGTTCAGGTATCTTGTAGGTCTCAACGAAGGATTCCAAATCCTTCATTGTCAGAACAGACCGAATCATAGATCGGCCGGTGCGGCTCATGGTGAAAGGAGAAACGGCGATTGGAAGATTACAGGGAAAGAGAAATGTGGAAGAAAAGTGGTGGAAGTTATGAGAAATTCAAAAGGAAATGAGGGTTTTAAAGAGATAACTGACAGGAAGGGGAAACTGTCACATCACCATCCCTTCAAATTTAAAAATTGTGCACGTGTATTAAGGGGATTAAACCCCCGTCATTGATATTCAGCAATTAATAAGCCTCGAAGAAAGAAGGGGCACGTAATGATTAGCTAAGGGTGGGCCCACATTCTTAGCCCAAGAAAATTACTTCCTTTGAACATTTATGACTCAACCCCGGATAATGAGACTTGGGTCTTAGAGCCAGGGACTAAAGATGACTTAACGACGGGCCAATGGATTGCTCCATTTACCCGTCTTGGGATATTATCATGTAGGCCCAACAGATATGGCCCAATGATATAAAACTTGCCCATTAAGGTTTCTCTATTAGAAATAAGCGGGAAAAATGAGCTGGAAAAGGAGGATGCATGCATTAAATGAATTGATAAGAAAGGCATCTCCGGCTGGCATAGTACCTCCCAGCCGGTAACATTAAATAAGGGCGATCATCTTTCCGTTGGGGCTCAGACACGTGTCTGAGTTCCCTAATGGTGCTCAGAGTCCGTTAGATCATCTCGTAAATATCCCACATGTAAGATAAGGCCTCTCGGTTATATAAGGAAGAAAAGAGACGATCAAAAGAGACAAGTCTAAGGTATCACACTAAATGCTCTCACATTTATTCCGACCATAATTCCTCTACATTAAATACACACACATATTTATTAGATTCACACCATAGAGCAACATTCCGGTGATCACACTCATCGGAATAAGCTTCTCATATTCTCCGGCAAGTTACTTATTCTCACGCCGGAGCTTGGTCACGGATCCCCCCCCCTCCTCGGGGCCCTCCATGACGATGCTAACGGTTTCCATTTTTGTAGCAAACGAAGGCTGGGATATTCCGACGTCAGCAAAGACCCTTTGAACGTCAGCAGGGATTTGGGTATTCGACACATGTCTTCCAACAATCAAAAGTTTGAACTTTAAATTTTATATATAATCAAAATTTATATTTGTTAATCTATTATCATATTTTATATTTTTATTGATTCAAATTGTTCATTAACATATTAGTTATGTGTAAGACTTTAGGCAAGTGAAACAAGAAAACATATTTCATTTTTTTAGTGTATATTGATTATTGATTTGCAACCGCATATTAGTTATGTATAATTTTTACATCTGAGTTTTTTTTGTCCCCCTCCCCAATAAAAATTATGAATCTACTACTGTTAATAAATAACTAAGTCATGCCCACAACAATTTGAAACCACCTAACGACCTCGAAATCTAAAATTGTCACTAGGAAGACTTATGATGTCAACCTCAAATAAACTTATCTTTAGGTCAACACAGCATCCAAGAAAAATGTTTACGAATCTTAAACTTAGTTTTCGGTAAAATAGGATGGGTTTACTCTTAAAATCCAATATTTTACACTACATAAAAAATTTTCAAAAATTTTCGATGTAATTTATACTGCGAAGCGAAAAAACAGAGAGGGGTAGGGGGCTGGGACCGTCTTGCCCATGGAAAGAACCACCCCTTGTTAGAGTGACATGAATTTCCATCTACGAATTAAGGTATGGATTTTGGGTTGTGATTCGAATATGATATTTCGTTTTTGAATGATATTGTTATACTTTACGACTACACGGTTAAAGTATTTTAAAACATTTTTAATATATATTTGAGTAAACTGCCATTTTGGTCCTTGTGGTTTGGGCACTTTTGCCATTTTAGTCCAAATCTCAAACTTTTTAAATCTGGGTCCCTGTGGTTTCACTTTTGTTGCCATTTTAGTCCAAAATTCAAATTACCTCTTATTTGACTATTAAAAACTGGTTATTTTGTCTTTATCCTTAGGGGCAAAATGGTCATTTACATTTTATAAATAAATACAGACCTACCAGTCAACCATCCCCATCTCTCTCTCTCTCCCAGATATGCACCATCTCAGCTCTCACTCTCTCTCTCAATCTCTAAACCTAAGTCTTGACATCCACAAACCACCATCAATCTCCTCTATAATCACCGCAACATCATCAACAACCACCATCATCACCCCCGTCAGTCACACCCACCACCGTCACCGTCAACAACCACAACCGTCACTGTACCCATTAAATGCCACCACCGTCGCCGCAAAGCTTCACCGAAGGGTTTTCCGATTTCGTTTTCTTCTCAAATGTTACCAAATCTGTGAGACCTGTAACAAAGCTCAAAGAATCGTTTTTTTAATCGCCGTCGGTGCTACTTCTGTTCCGATGAGCCACTGCAGTTCCGGCGAGAGTTGTTCCGATCTGAATTGGTTCCGGCGCAAACTTATGTTCTGATCTCACTCCTTTATACGCAGGTTCAATCTTTCACCAGGTAACAATCGACCACCCATTTGAACGCAGGTATGGTTGATATCCACATGTCCCTTTAATCGAGAGAGAGAGAGAGAGAGAGATAGTGATCGGAAGAGAGAGAGAGAGTGATGGAGACGGTGATGGTGACGTTGTGGTTTTGTGGCGGTTCTGGTTGGAGGCGGTGGTGGTTGCAGTTGTTAGAGGGTTGAATTTAGGGTTTTGATTTTGGGTGGATTTTGTTGATAGAGGGTTGAATTTAGTTGGTGGGGATGGTGGTGGTGCAGTGGGGGTGGAGAAGATGATGGTCTGGTGTGAAGAAGAAGATGATGGTATTTAATGTATTATAATAATTGTATAATAATTCCAAATGACCAAAATGCCCCTGCACAAAAAGACAAAATAGGCATGTTAGAACAGTAAAAAATGAGGGTTTTTTGAATTTTGGACTAAAATGGCAATAAAAGTAAAACCACAGGGACCCAGATTTAAAAAGTTTGAGATTTGGACTAAAATGGCAAAACTGACCAAACCACAGGGACCAAAATGGCAGTTTACTCTATATATTTTTATGAAAGTACTGTAAGACATGGGTCACAATTTTAATAAAAAAACTTATATAAATAAAAATAGTAAAGATACGATCTTTACATATTTTGAGAAATTATAGTACATATACCGTGTACAAATCCTATGAATATAACACATGTAATTAAATTGATTCAAATTAGGGTTTTCAACAAGGGCTTTAACAACGTCTCCTTGTACGGTCCATTGTGTTTTCAATCCGTTGTGTAGGCTTCGATGAGGTCTTGAACCACGTCTTCTTGTACAATAATTTCCTACAAAGAACAAACAAACAAATGTTGACGGTTGTGGCTGAGGCACGTGTTCAACACGCTTCCCTTAAAACAGATTTCGCGCCTCTACTAAAGACGACGCGTATGTCTCCCAGGGTACAACAGCCTAAGCAGTCTGTACTTCCGGAGATGGCCACACGCCCGAGGTTACACCGGATAAAATTATAGTGTTAGAACTTGTGGAAAATAATGATATAAAGATGATGAAATCGATTAGAGAAAACATATCTCTCTAAATACCCAACACATATGGGTCTTCAAGTATTTATTCTTTTCAAGAACCCTCCATATATCCGCGCGTGGGGGGGGGTCCGCCACCGCTGGTGAATCCGCTGGACGGTCACCCATACTTGGAGTTTACGGACGACACCCCTGCCGCCTGTTTTTGCGGGAAGCTTAGGAGGATGCACATTGGATCGTATGTTGCGGTTGACTGGGATGCACTAGAGGCTATTGGTGAGACACCTAGACTCCGTCATTTCATTCCTATGGATTCGTCGTGGCATCGTCTTTTTGAGTTAGCGCACACGTCGAGCTACATGGAGTTGCTTGTCGAGTTTTTATTGACATTCACATTTCACCCTCCTCGGGCCGACCGGTCGCCTGCACAACCACATGCTCCTCCCCCTCCGCCTGAGGTTTCTTTCAGGCTTGCTGGTGTTTGGCGTTCAATGACGCTAGCTCAGTTTGCGGTTCATAGTGGTTTATACTTGCATGAGGAGATCGATACTGACGTTTATACGCATGGGCTAGTAGTGGTTGATAAACCCACTCTTTTTTCCGGTGATATTCACTGGCGATGAGTGGTTGTTTAAAGGCTGTGATGATCTAAAAAAGGAGACAACAAAGATCTGGCCCGTATCTTGGCGGGGCAATATCTGGATGGCATAGTTGAACTTTTGTGACTATGCAACGGTGTATTTCAGCCATGTGATAAGGCACATCTTCTTTGTCCCCATCCCTTAATTACATATCCGAGCCTCGACGTTTTTAACATTTATTTATGTCTCTATTGAAAAAAAGATTAGGATTCTAAGCTTTTGTTTACATGAACAAAGATTTGTGTGTTATGTTTGAAAGAAGGTCTCTGTATTAGGAATGGAAAATAATAAGTCTAGAAAATATAAAGGGGGTAATGTGAATGCGATATTTGGTTAACGTTGGGACATCTAACACAATACACTGATATAACATAAAAGTGGTGATAGATCGTTTATTGTTTAAACGTGCATTGATGGGTTTACTATGGGTTTGAAGTAACTACATGGGTTACTTTGGGTAAAATGGGTATATGAAAATAAGATGGGAATTGAAGGGCTTAAGAAAGTGGAGTCTGAAAAGTAGCTTGAACAAAGTGATGGAGTAATCGTTGATAGCAACAAAGCAAACTCTATGCAATTAAAGAGATTTTTTGGATGTTATATAAAATGGACCAGAAAGATGAAGAGGTTGTACAATATCTGCACTTTTTAGTCTATGACTGATTGACGGGATTCGAGCTGAGAAGGTATACAATATCTGCACTTTTTTATATATTTTTTATTTTAATAAGATCACTAGCTGAGTTGATTTTAATTTGCATACTGTCAGGTTTTGTTTAATAGTGAAGGGCGTAAGCGAGGACTCAACATAGGCGTAAAGACACGACGCACAACAACGGAGTAGTGATGAGGAAGATGATTTGAGTGGGACATAGGCTTTGCTCCAAAAAGTAAGATCAATTTGCTTATCTTAGTTCAGTGTTTTTAATCTACATAAGTGCGGGCTCATCTCAAACAGAACTCATTTAATCCATCAACTATTGTCACACCCCCAAAAATACCACAAGCGGAACCCCCGCGAGGCGTGTGACGTACCAGGATCCAGCCACCAATCACATTGAACCATAACATAGTATTAAATAAAAATTTCCATTTATTTCGTAAAGTAAATCCAAACATAAACTAAAACAAAGTTGTTCAGCGGAAGCATAACGTAAATAGTTATTTCAAGTGTTTCAAAACAAGTGTGCAATAATCATTAAACTTCCATCCAAGAGTCGCGACCATTGACCACTTCAGCACTCCCAGATAGCAAGTTCCAATCCAAGAACCTAAGGACCTGCAAGCATGAAGTAAAGTGTATCAGACGACGCTGGTGAGTTCACAGTTTGTTTTATCCGTTTAATACCAATTAGTGACTTATGATATGTTATGGTGATAATAACTCGATACCGCAGACGACCCTTTTTGCCTTCTCCAATGCTCTATCAAACATTGGTCATGATTTAAAGTTATTAGTTCACGCCCGTCCAATCCAGGTACGTCGTGAGGGTGCCAAACCTAATAACGCTATCAACTAATAACCCCGTTGCCCTACAAGCAACTAACCCGGTAGTATGATGGGACTTAAGTGATAGAAGTGAGTGTATTATCCAACATCAGCGTTTACTGAAAACTGTTGCATATCCACTGCAAGGATATGCGTTTGTGAAATCCGCCTCACATCCCCTACAAGGATGTGGGTATTTGAAACCGCCTCATATCCCCTACAAGGATATGGGTTTACGAAAATCCGTTAACAAGTTTTATCAGTTTGATTGTCCCCACCGGACACATGCTTGTTTTAAGAGTAGTGAACTCACCTTGGTTTGCACGGTATGATTAGTTACTTGTTCAAAGTTAATCAATCAAGCCTATGGTATTCAAGTATACGTAATCAGTTTATGTTCGCATTGTACACGTATAAGTTTATAATCACAGTGTGCATTTAAAACAACGATCCCTAAATAACACATAGCAGTTATTCATGCCCACGCAAAAGCATACTTCACATATGTGATTCATAACAACGCGTAACAGTTAATTGTGCCATCCATAAAAGCCAATTTATAGTTCCTCAGTCATCACTAACACCATTAACAGGCTGTAACATAGTCGTTTATTATCATGCACATTCTAAACCACAATCTGTTGTGGGGATTCCTTCCTAATGAGGAAACACCAAAGTATTTCGTTGAGGTGTGGGTGACGAAATACCAGGTCATTCGTCGACATGGAGGTGACGAAATACTAGGGTGTTTCGTCGACATGATGTGTGACGAAATACTAAGGTGTTTCGTCGATTGGGTCTTTCGCCATACACAACAGTTTTCCAGATTCATAGCCCTAAACATGACAATTTCTTAACATCGTCCAATCCAACTGCACAACAATATCATGACCCTTAACCCACCAAATCATCAAACCCAACCGTGAACTCTATATTACCAGATCATCGTCATATACGTATTCGCATCACATATTCATTTAATATTCATAAACAACTGATAACATATAATACAAACATCAAAAAGAAACATCGACTCTGAGCAGTGAACATGAATGAATACAAATCATAGAGTTCTCATCCTGCAAGTTCTAGTCTAATTGATTAAAAATAAAACATCAAAACCCTAATTCTTATAGCATAAGAGTTTAATTTCTAGCAAATCCCCATATTCACAATAGATCATAGTCAACACATAACAATCATCAAACAATGTGAAGTGTAGTGGGATGCTAACCGATCGATGGGACGATTACGAAAGTGCAAGAAGTCTTCGAGGGAACAGATGGGTGCTGCCGACGGTTTGAAGAGAGAGCTAGGGTTTGTTAACTATTGCCTTTTGTATAATTGTGCAGATGCAAAACAAATATAACCAATTCGCTGCTGGGCCTCACTTGGGCAGAAGGCCCATCTCGGCGAAACTCTCTCCTTCGATGAAGGATATCCTTCGTCGTGTCAAAGGCGTTGACGAAAAACCCAATGTTTCGTCAAGTGAGGATGAGGACGAAATCCCATGTTTCGTCGGGAAGAAAGGTAATGAAGGTTTAGTGAGGAGAGTCTGACCTAATTATGACATTATAACACATACACTAGTCTTAAGTTTTTATTGAACAGTCACACATAAAATTCTACCTTAAATATCACATGTTATAACACTTGCACGAATTAAGAAAACAGAATTGTAAACAAGTAACGTGTCGAGGAAAGACCTTGAAAACTCAGGTTGTCACATCATCCCCAACTTGAAAGAAATTTCATCCTGAAATTTGATAAGTACTCCGAAAGCGGCGAAGTGTCAAATCAGGATGACTGTGGATTTTCCCCGGGTGCCACATCATCCCCAACTTGAAAGGGAATTTCATCCCGAAATTCATTAGTTGCACTAGGATTATATTGTTTCTTTTGGAAAAGCTGAGGATACTTGAGCTTCATCTGATCCTCGCGTTCCCACTTGAACTCCGGTCCACGTCTTGAGTTCCAACGAACTCTCACAATCAGAATTCGGCTATGCTTACGAACTTTGACTTCCCGGTCCATAATTTCGATTGGTTCTTCGACAAACTGCAACTTGTCGTCAATTTTCAGCTCTTGAAATGGTACTACAAGTGTTTCATCGGATAAACACTTCTTCAACTGTGAAACATGGAAAACATCATGAACATTACCCAACTCAGCAGGTAACTCGAGCTTGTATGCCACCTTACCGATTCGTTCCAGAATTTTGAATGGCCCAATATAACGAGGATTAAGCTTGCTGCGTTTCCCAAAACGCACCACACCCTTCCAGGGTGAGACTTTTAACATAACGCGATCGCACACAGCAAACTCCAAAGGTTTCCTACGCTTGTCAGCGTAGCTTTTCTGACGGTCGTGCGCCGCTGCCATACGATTTCTGTTTTGTACTATCTTCTTAGAAGTTTCGAGCACAAGCTCCGGGCCAGTGATTTGGCTGTCACCCACTTCAGCCTAGCAGAGAGGAGATCGACATTTCTGCCCATACAAAGCCTCGAACGGGGCTGCCTGGATACTGGTAAGGTAACTGTTATTATAAGAAAACTCCACCAAGGGTAAGTGTCTCTCCCAACCTTTTCCGAAATCGATAACATATGCTCGGAGCATGTCTTCCAATATCTGGATGGTTCGCTCACTCTGACCATCCGTTTAAGGGTGATAGGCAGTGCTCATGTCGAGACGTGAGCCAAATGATTTGTGCATCGCTTGCCACAAATCTGATATGAAACACGGATCTCGATCAGAGATAATGGAGGTTAGCACTCCGTGCTTGGAAACCACTTCCTTTAGATAGATAGCAGCCAGCTGCGAGAACTTGTCAGTTTCCTTGATTGCGAGGAAGTGTGCAGATTTGGTGAGACGGTCAACGATCACCCAGATGGTATCATTTCTGTTTTGAGTTCTAGGTAGCCCGGTGACAAAATCCATGGCGATTTGTTCCCATTTCCAAACAGGTATTTCTGGTTGCTGAAGTAGGCCTGAGGGTTTCTGATACTCCACCTTGACCTTTGAGCAAGTCAAACATTTACTTACATAAGTCGCGATGTGGGCCTTCATCTTCGGCCACCAGTACAAGACCTTGAGAGCCTGATACATCTTATCCGAACCTGGATGAACTGAGTATCGAGACTTGTGCGCTTCATCCATCACAAGATCTCTAAGGTTACCATACAGGGGAATCCATATTCGATCCATGAAATAGTAGATGCCGTCAGATCTCTCTACGAGTTACTTCTCCATGCCCCGTAAATACTCAGCTTCAATGTTTTCTTCTTTCAGTGCCTAAGTTTGTGCAGAACGGATCTGGTCAGGTAAGTTAGAATGGATGGTGAGTTGCAAGGCGCGAACACGTTTGGGTTTCGTTTCCTTTCGACTAAGGGCATCAGCTACAACGTTAGCCTTACCTGGATGGTACTTGATTGCACAATCGTAGTCGTTTAAGAGTTCTACCCAGCGACGCTGTCGCATATTCAATTCCTTCTGGTCGAAAATATGCTGGAGACTCCTGTGATCGGTATAAATAGTGCATTTAGTACCGTACAAGTAATGCCTCCAGATTTTGAGCGCAAACACCATGGCCCCCAATTCTAAGTTGTGAGTCGTGTAATTCTTCTCATGGACCTTCAACTGTCGAGAGTCGTAAGCTATAACTTTCTCGCGTTGCGTCAACACGCAACCGAGACCTTGAATAGAGGCGTCACAATACACTACAAAATCTTCGGTACCTTCGGGTAGAGACAACATTGGTGCACTGCAAAGCTTTTGCTTTAGAAGCTGGAAAGCATCTTCCTGTTTCGTTCCCCAGGAATACACGACACCCTTCTGTGTTAGAGCGGTGAGGGATTGAGCGATCTTTGAAAAGCCCTCAATAAACCTTCAATAGTACCCAGCGAGACAAAGAAATTGTCGCACCTCTGAAAGATTCTTTGGTGCGGCCCAATTCCTGATTGAGTCGATCTTAGCAGGATCCACGTGTATCCCCATTTCGTTAACGATGTGACCGAGGAAGTGTACTTCTCGAATCCAAAAGTCACACTTTGAAAATTTCGCGTAAAGCTGCTCCTTCCTCAGGAGCTCCAAAATAAGACACAGATGTCATTCGTGGTCCTCCTTGCTCTTAGAATAAATCAGAATGTCATCGATGAACACGATGACAAAATCGTCAACGTATGGTTTACATACGCGGTTCATGAGATCCATGAATACGGCTGGTGCATTAGTCAACCCAAATGGTTTAACCAGGAACTCATAATGGCCATACCGCGTGCGAAAAGTGGTTTTTTGGGACATCCTCCTCTCGGACTCTCATCTGATGATAGCCCTATCTTAGATCAATCTTCGAGTAGAAGCTCGACCCTTGCAACTGGTCGAACAGGTCGTCAATACGAGGTAGAGGGTAACGATTCTTGATCGTCACCTTGTTGAGTTCTCGATAGTCAATACACATGCGAAAGGATCTGTCATTCTTCTTTACAAACAACACCGAGGCTCCCTAAGGCGAAGAACTGGGTCGGATAAAGCCCTTATCCAACAGTTCTTGGAGTTGATTGGACAATTCTTGCAACTCCACAGGTGTAAGACGATATGGCGCGCGAGCAATCGGAGCTGCTCCTGGTGTAAGATCAATTTGGAATTCCACCTGACGATGTGGTGGTAAACCTGGAAGTTCTTCGGGAAAAACGTCAGGAAATTCACGAACAATAGGTAGGTCTTCGATTTTCTTTTCCTCAGACAAGGTGTTAGTAACAAGTGCTAGAATAGAGGGTAGCCCTTTCGTTAACATTTATGGGCCTTCATGGATGAAATGATGTTGACGGTTGCACCGCTTCGATGACCCTGGACAGATAACGATTCCCCGCTAGGGAGAGGTACACGCACAATATTTTCCTTGCAAAGTATATCTGCTCTGTGTTTGGACAACCAATCCATGCCAACGACTATATCAAAACAACCAAGAGTGATAGGAAGAAGGTCAATGTCAAACACTTGACCTAGAAGATCGAGTTTACACCCTAAGAATACATGTGTGGCTTCTATCGACTTGTCATCAGCTAATTCCACTACATGCTTGTTCACAAGAGACGCAGGAGTCAATCCTAGCTGATGACTTGTCACACCCCAACCGATGGCGGAATCATCGGGGCGCGGCACTAGGCGAATCAGATTGCTCAAGAGAATCCATAACAACTATATTGCGATAATATTTAATACATTCGTTATCCCATACTAACAAATAATACAATCACATAAGTTATCACAGATTTCTTGCCCTCTCGAACAATACAAATCCGACAACCTAGATTTAGTTGAGTTTCTAGACTTCCTAGCTTGATTTGAGATAGTCTGCGATCTAACCTGCAACATACGATAAAATATTTGTCAATACAAAAGTATTGGCGAGTATACAGGTTTGATAAGTATAGCATAATAGATAAAAGTGTAGCGAATTTCCATATGCAAGAACATAACACACGACATATATACTCACAAAGCTGATACTACCAACTAAGTCCTCGATGCTTGAATATGCGATGGCAAACTAGGCCCCGTCAGGCGCAATAGTACTATACTAGTCATGGTGGGACGTCGCGAGTATAAGCCCTAGCACATATGCAACTAGCATCACGTATATCTATGCATAACAGTTATTCGCAAGTGATAATTCGATTGATTAAATAATCCGTTTGATAAGTTCGATTTGTTAGAAACGTATGTTACACCCAAAATGCGATTAAAAAGGGGTCAAGTATACTCACAGTGCGTATTTAGCGAGAATACCACTTGATTGAGTCGGTTGCGAGTACGTCTGCGTTAATCATTGAAGGATATAGTAAACGACGCACGATTAAGCGTGAATAGCATCGAAAAGTCAGTTATCCGGTCGGAGGGTGCTCATCCGTTCGGATGGGCTCATCCGATCGGATGACCATATGGATCGGATGGGCTGGTCCGGTCGGATAGCAGTGGTCCGATCGGATGGACTGCTGTCCGATCGGATGGACTGATGTCCGATCGGATGGCAGCCTGTCCGATCGGCTGGGCAGCCTGTCTGATCGGCTGGCAGCCTGTCTGATCGACTGGGCTGTTGTTCGATCGGCTGGCAGCCTATCCAGCTGATATTCGACAAATTTTGAAGGTTTTTCAGCGGTTTCGCTTGGGACGGTGTTCCTTCATGCTAAACAACTGAAATTCCATCAAGTCTGACTCGTTCTGACGGCCGGGAACCACCCCGTTCCATCAGATCTGGCCGTTCTTGATGGCTTTTCTCAAGTTTAACCCGAAATCACACACACTATGGCTAGGTAACTTAGGTTTGATGAGATTCGTTATAAAATAAGTGAAATTACTTAGATCCGAGCTGTTTATGGTAAGGATGAGGTCACATTTTGAAGTTCATATAAACTTAGGGTGACATCATCTTCAAGACACCTCGAATCCTTAGGAATCACACAACTTCTTGATTAGAAAACATAGATTTAGACTTGATTTATGTAAAAACGCATGGAAATCACTCAGATCTGAGTCGTTCTTGCCTGGGATGACATCACCCTTGAAGTTCATAAGAACTTCATGGTGACAACACCCTAGAATGCCCAAAATCCAGAGATTCCATGGTTAAAAGTGGAAATTTAGCAGGTAGAACGGTGTAGAGTTGGTTATAGATCAAGGAAGTACAAGATTTAAGTTAAAAACTTACAAGAATCGCGAGGAATCGAGAGATAAAGGGGTTGGAACTTCTGGTCGAGCAGCAACAGTGAAAACAAGAGTGTTTGGGGTGAATGAAGGGTATTTATAGGCAAAGGGGGTGAGAAGGTGCGCTGGATCGGTTGGCCCGTTCGATCGGCCGACTGTCCGATCGGTTGGACATATCCTGTCCGATCGGTTAGGCACATATCGGTTGGACATATCCTGTCCGATCGGTTAGGCACATCCTGTCCGATCGGTTAGGCATAACCTGTCCGATCGGTTGAACATGTCTGTCCATCCGGATGGCCACTCCGGCGCGATGGATTTCTCCGTTTTTGGCTGTTTCGATAGCTTTCGAAGTACACGCTTTTCGTAGTTAATTTATATTATTATTATTATATATGTATATATATCACTAAGGGTCGTATTTACGTATCCATATTCCAAAGTTTCGATATAGCAATCGGTTTTCGTTTGAGTATGCGATTATTAGCGGCATTTCACAGCCATCAAGGAGGGTAGTATAGGTCCTTTCTTGATGTCATCGTGAATGTTATTGCGTGTAGTGCCACAAGGACTGACGGGCTACCATTCACTCATATTGTCGTCATCGTCACAACGACTGGAGCTATAGCACTCACCCGAGGGTCCTTGTTAGCGTTAATTGTTTGCGTTCGACACACCACGGCCACTGAGGAGGGTAGAATAGGTCCTCACTCAATGCCTCAGTGAGTGTTAGTGTTTGTGATAATAGTGTATAGTATAGCAATATTGTATTTCGAGAATATGCGATTATCCTTCGAATGGCGATATATACGATATAGTTACATCATGACCCGAATCTCTAGTGCTAGGCGTAACGAGTATATCGAGTAGTAACAACGCACAAAAGTGCGGGTTGTTACATGACTGAACCCCAATGACACATAACCCTAGTTGGCACCAGAGTCAAATAACACAGAAGCAATAATACCATTAATAGAGAACGTACCGGTCATGACGTTGCCATCGTTCCTTGCATCGCCTGCCCCAATAGTTAACGCCCTACCGCGAGCGCCATTCCCTCCGTTATTCCCATTGTTGTTTCCCGCGTTGTTGTTGTTGTTCTGGCGATTACCCCCATTGTTATTATTAGCATTCTGATTCAATTGCGGGCAATCCTTCTTGAAATGCCCTTCACTGCCGCACTGATAGCATCCCCTCTGATTACCCCGATTCTGCTGGGGTTGTTGCCTCTGTTGTTGTTACTGAGGTTGTTGCTGCTGTTGCTTGGGATGTGGAGCTCTACAATCTTTCGCCATGTGACCCATCTTGTCACACCTTTGACATGCCCGGCTACATTGGCCATAGTGGTGGAGACCACACTTATTGCACTTCGGTTGCTTTCATGCGTAACCGGAAGTCTGGCAGTGGTTCTGATTCTGATTAACCGAAGATGTTTGACTAAAGCTGCGGCTGCTGTTGTTATCGGGCTTCTTTTGCGATTGATTCGAGTTTGTTGCCTTATCTGCGTCGTTCCACTTATGCTTGTTATCTGTGGTGGTGGTAACTGTAGCAGCAGTAGTAGTAGCAGCAATACGGGGTGGCAGCGAGCCACACTCCACCTCCTGATCAGTGATCTTGTGAGCCAATATGATAATCTGGGGTAGGTCGTTGAGATTTGCTGCAGTGACTAACCCCTTAACTAATGGTGCCAATCCCTTAGTGTAGAGCTCGATCCTGCGAGGTGGTGGTCGGGATAAATTAGGACACATGTTTGCCAGCTCGTGAGATCGTTTTGTATAGGCCTCGATCTCGGATCCCTCCATCTTCAGGTTATAGTACTCGTTTTCCAACTTTTGGATTTCATCCCGAGGACAATACTCTTCCCGAATCAGCTCTTTGAAATCATCCCAAGTGGTCGCGTTTGCCATCTCGATGCCCAGCATCTGCACCTGGGCATTCCACCAAGTCAAAGCACCGTCCTCCAAGGTGCCAGAAGCAAACTTCACCATGTCCCCCTCTGGACAGTTACACATAGAAAAAACGGATTCGACTTTCTCGAACCAACGGAGCAGTCCCACGGGACCTTCAGCTCCACTGAAAGTTTGAGACTTGTAATCCATGAACGTTTTTGAACGTACACACAGGTGGATTGTTCTGGTTTTGATTCGCTTGGAGATCTAAGGACGAAAGAAAATACAACACACGGGTAAGAATTGGGTACGCGATACAAGAATAAAGAATACTTGGCACATATCGTACCAGCTTGGTAGGCTGCCAAGGCCTCAGCCACACGTGTGTTAATCAAGTTTGTCAACTCAGCTTGAGTCATCGCAATGTGACCACGTCCATGGCCTCGTCCGCTCATGATTCTATATAAGAAGAGGGAAAAAGTTTAAGAATCAAGATAAGGTAGGAGTCAAACCTCACGTTGACATCTACAAACTACAAAGTTTACATCAAACAACAAAGCGGAACCCTTTTCACACTCGTTAAGCCTCACTGGGACTCACATGCACCCCACGTTATTATTATGTGTGCACCCATAATGATAAGGCAATTTGCATACTTTTCTCAGTGCCTCCTAACTCGTGCTAAAAGGTTCCCCACATTCAAATAGCAAAACGAAAGTCATTACAAGATTAAGAATCACAAGAGTCGAAGGGTAGTGCCACACTATCTAGCTTCACTAAAACATGCAGCACAGGTAATCACATCAGGGTATCTAATATGTAGTTTCATGCAAGTCGTGTGGGTGTAACTACTAAGCAAGTAATGCATAAAGATAAACAGAGGACGAACCTTGCAATCTGGAGCTGAGTGTCATGGTCGCTTCGATACTGTTTGGTTATAGTCTGGTTTTATGAAAACGTTTTAAAACCTAGTTCACTATAACCTGGCTCTGATACCAAACTGTCACACCCCCAAAAATACCACAAGCGGAACCCCCGCGAGGCGTGTGACGTACCAGGATCCAGCCACCAATCACATTGAATCATAACATAGTATTAAATAAAAATTTCCATTTATTTCGTAAAGTAAATCCAAACATAAACTAAAACAAAGTTGTTCAGCGGAATCATAATGTAAATAGTTATTTCAAGTGTTTCAAAACAAGTGTGCAATAATCATTAAACTTGCATACAAGAGCCGCGACCCATGACCACTCCAGCACTCCCAGATAGCAAGTTCCAATCCAAGAACCTAAGGACCTGCAAGCATGCAGAAAAGTGTATCAGACGACGCTGGTGAGTTCACAGTTTGTTTTATCCGTTTAATACCAAGTAGTGACTTATGATATGTTATGCTGATAATAACTCGATACCGCAGACGACCCTTTTTGCCCTTCTCCAATGCTCTATCAAACATTGGTCATGATTTAAAGTTATTAGTTCACACCCGTCCTATCCAGGTACGCTGTGAGGGTGCCAAACCTAATAACGCTATCAACTAATAACCCCGTTGCCCTACAAGCAACTAACCCGGTAGTATGATGGGACTTAAGTGATAGAAGTGAGTGTATTATCCAACATCAGCGTTTACTGAAAACCGTTGCATATCCCCTGCAAGGATATGAGTTTGTGAAATCCGCCTCACATCCCCTACAAGGATGTGGGTATTTGAAACCGCCTCATATCCCCTACAAGGATACGGGTTTACAAAAATCCGTTAACAAGTTTTATCAGCTTGATTGTCTCCACCTGACGCATGCTTGTTTTGAGAGTAGTGAACTCACCTTGGTTTGCTCGGTATGATTAGTTACTTGTTCATAGTTAATCAATCAAGCCTATGGTATTCATGTATACGTAATCAGTTTATGTTCGCATTGTACACGTATAAGTTTATAATCGCAGTGTGCATTTAAAACAACGATCCCTAAATAACACATAGCAGCTATTCATGCCCACGCAAAACCATACTTCACATATATGATTCATAACAACGCTTAACAATTAATTGTGCCATCCATAAAAGCCAATTTATAGTTCCTCAGTCATCACTAACACCATTAACAGGCAGTAACATAGTCATTTATTATCATGCACATTCTAAACCACAGTTTGTTGATGGGATTCCTTCCTAACGATGAAACACCAAAGTATTTCGTTGAGGTGTGGGTGACGAAATACCAGGTCATTCGTCGACATGGAGGTGATGAAATACTAGGGTGTTTCGTCGACATGATGTGTGAGGAAATACTAAGGTGTTTCGTCGACTGGGTCCTTCGCCATACACAACAGTTTTCCAGATTCATAGCCCTAAACATGACAATTTCTTAACATCGTCCAATCCAACTGCACAACAATATCATGACCCTTAACCCACCAAATCATCAAACCCAGCCATGAACTCTATATTACCAGATCATCGTCATGTACGTATTCGCATCACATATTCATTTAATATTCATAAACAACTGATAACATATAATACAAACATAAAAAAGAAACATCGACTCTGAGCAGTGAACATGAATGAATACAAATCATAGAGTTCTCATCTTGCAAGTTCTAGTCTAATTGATTAGCAATAAAAAATCAAAACCCTAATTCGCATAGCATAAGAGTTTAATTTCTAGCAAATCCCCATATTCACAATAGATCACAGTCAACACATAACAATCATCAAACAATGTGAAGTGTAGTGGGATGCTAACCGATCGAT
Source organism: Helianthus tuberosus (assembly GCA_030545235.1). Taxonomy (NCBI): domain Eukaryota; kingdom Viridiplantae; phylum Streptophyta; class Magnoliopsida; order Asterales; family Asteraceae; genus Helianthus; species Helianthus tuberosus. Next base: position 49,824 of record JARYGA010057281.1, read on the forward strand.
GGGACGATTACGAAAGTCCAAGAAGTCTTCAAGGGAACAAATGGGTGCTGCCGACGGTTTGAAGAGAGAGCTAGGGTTTGTTAACTATTGCCTTACGTATAATTGTGCGGATGCAAAAAAAATATAACCAATTCGCTGCTGGGCCTCACTTGGGCCGAAGGCCCATCTCGGCGAAACTCTCTCCTTCGACGAAGGATATCCTTCGTCGTGTCAAAGGCGTTGACGGAAAACCCAATGTTTCGTCGCCAATGGTTCGTCGAGTGAGGATGAGGACGAAATCCCATGTTTCGTCGGGAAGAAAGGTAATGAAGGTTAAGTGAGGAGAGTCTGATCTAATTATGACATTATAACACATACACTAGTCTTATTGAATAGTCACACATAAAATTCTACCTTAAATATCACATGTTATAACACTTGCACGAATTACGAAAACAGAATTGTAAACAAGTAACGTGTCGAGGAAAGACCTTGAAAACTCAGGTTGTCACAACTATCGTTATCGTCACGTGTCTTGCACATGTGGATCCACGCTGCAACGCGCGGGTGGTAAACCAACTATTAGTTTTGTTTTTAATCAGTTGGAAGCGAGATCTTTCTGGTCAGTTGTTTCATGTTTGAGTTGTTGGTTATTAGTTTTATTGTAAGATCTTGAAAGGGTATTTTTGTCATTTCAGTAAAAAGAATTATTGGTGTTGATTCTGTTTCAGGCATAGGAGCCTCATGCATTGATGTGTAGATTTCATGGTGTTTATGAAAAGTTAAATGAGGTTTTGGATGGGTTGATGTGTAGAGAACTTGGAATCACAAATGAAGCGGAGATTAAATGCTCATATGCTAATTTTAGGGTCACCTTTTGTAATGTGGTTTGTAGATGTGACTGTAGAAAAAAAAAGCTTATATAAAAAATACTGTGCACCCGGCCACAACGAGACGGGTGTTTTTTCTAGTTGCTTCCGTAATTTTGGAAACCAACTTTAAAATAAAAATAAAAAAAAATACTCTTTATACATCTCGTGACTTCAAGAATCCAAAGGGAACAGGGGTCGTTTTGTAATTAGTGGAAGGTCTAGATAAAGAGTAACGAACGTGTGCTTAAAACGAATAGGGGTCGTTTCATCTTCTTCTTTAGTATATTCTGACGATTGGAGGCAGACAAAGAAATTAGCAATGGCAGACAACAACAATCTGGACATTGATCGTGCATGGGAAGATTTTGAGTAGGTTGAACGCTCATTTGCTGAAATTCTATCAACATTGGATGGATTACTTGAGAGATTAAATGCTTTAAATACCAATGATTCGCACACGTCTGAAGTTTCAAGATTCAATGTGAAGGATGAAATCGCACAAGTTAAGAAAAATGATGTAAGTAATCCTATTCTTTAACATCTATTTAGTGTCATTCATGATAAAGAATGCGGTTTTTTTTGGGTTATGTTACTTTTCTCAAATAATAAAAGTTAAAGTTTGACTGCCTGCAAGGTGTTTGATGAAATGCGTATCAAAGATGGCACTGAGGGTTATTGATTTTTATGAGTCTAATTGTTTTGTAGTTCACTAGGTTAGGTTCTTGCTGCTTTTTGTCAAATTGTTTTGTACTTCTTGCGGTCAAGAACTCTTGATGGAGTTAGTGGCGAAGCTTGAGATTTCCGACCGAGGGTCGAAAACTATATACCAAAAATTTCTATAAAACCGGGAGTCAAAAACGTATATACTGAAAAATTTCTATACAAAAACTACATACTCTCCACTAACGAGCGAAAAGTTCGGGGGTCGGCCGCCCCCTCCGGCTCCCACAAAGATACGCCATTGGATGGAGGAACAATTGTTTAGGAGTAGGTGATAGAAACCCGTTATGCGGGTTAGGCTAACCCTTTGAGTGCAATGTACAATAAATAAAATGCAAAACTTAAGTACAGCTAAAGGGAAACGTGGAATTGTGCCCATCATGCAAATGAGACGAAATGAAATCCTAAAACATGCACCGACTTAAACGTGGAGTTGGAGCGGGTCTTCACGGGTCGGGTCGTATCAGTAGGGGTCTTTTGGTAATTGACTAGTAGTGTAGGGTCTGGATGTAAACAAAAAGAAACGAACTTGACCCCTTGATATGTGTACTTAAACATAATTACTCCTAATTAGATGGTAGGTTTTGATTTAAATGGATGTATAATGTATTCCATCCTCTTCTCTATATTTCTTCTTAAAACTGTACGTATCATAGTGTGTGTGTATATATATGTAACCTACATACATAATGCATGGTATTTTTTCACATTGACCTAACTCATTTTGGATTTATGGATTTTTTTTATAATATGACCACAGCAATATGATCAAGATTTGCTCATTGGATGCTTTGCACAACCCCTAGGATTCTCTAAAGGCATACCGACTGCTGCTTGCATCATATACAAATGTCTCAGTCACTGGAGGTCATTTGAAGCTGAAAAAACCAGCATTTTTGATCGTATAATTCAAACTATAGATCACAAGACTGAGGTATATATAAACATACATTGCATTTTATTTACTGCCATCACAAGATTAAGGTATTTATTATTATTAACATAAGCTTAGTTCTCGAAATTAATTTGAATGAAGAAACAAGAGATGACAACAATGTCTTGGCCTAGCCTATTGGTTATCCACTGCGTCAACGTTGCTGGTATTGACACGACAGCAACTGGAACCCAAATATCCTGCTGTGCTTTTCTAGCAGCAGCTAACAGCGTAGGTTGTAAAGATATATGGGATGATACGTGACAACTTAAAGACACAAATCTCTCCATTGATTGAACCGTGCATTCAGGTACTTCAACTAACTGCTCATAGCCTTATATATGTGTGTGTGTATGTATGCATGTAATATGTAATATCTTAATATCTTATTATATGTGAATTGTTTAAGTAGGCATCAAGAAGGGGGAGAAGTGGTGATTATTGGCAAATGATTGTCAACACCAATGGATGCATCCTGGATTTGCTCAACAGTAACAATGTAAGTGCAATAATTATCACATGTTTGTTTCTTCTTTACCATGTCTGTATGAGACCTTTGGAGGCACATATATGCATGCATGTTGCTTTGTGTTAATTAAGTTATTGTTCTTACTCATCACCATTACATATTTTGTCCTGGTAGGTGCCACCATTTTTGCTACGCAAGATCTTCACACAGATTTTTGCTTACATCAATGTTCGGTTATTCAACAGGTTATGAGACAAGAAGCTTCTAATATATGTCTGCTTACTTGCATGAGTGCAAGCTTGTTCGTTTACTTTTAATATTAGTTTTATAAATTATGATTGCAGCGTTCTGTTGAACCGAGAGTGCTGCTTTGTCAGTAATGGTGAATATGTCCAGGCGGGATTGTCTAAATTGGAACAATGGTGCTACAAGGCAACTGAAGAGGTAAACCTTCTTTGTCTTCCTTACTGAGAGTTATTGAAATCTGAATGAATTCTTTCATTGACTAAAACTCAAATAAATATACATTGTACAACCGGATTTGAGCAACCCTGGGAAACAAATAATTACAAGATAATTATAAAATTACATATGAGATCTGTATCCTAATATATATGGCTATATGCTACATACACATTAATACACCCCCTCAGATGAAGCAGGAGAGAATTGGATGCAATGGCTGGACTTGAAATGGTGAAAAAGTTGACGTGGCAGGCCTTTAGTAAAAGTATCCGTGACACTAGGATTAGATAGCATACTCGAATCACCCATTATGTGAGACTAAGCTTCAGTGTTCATAAACCACACTGGTCTTGAAAGTTAATAGTGTCATCTGTAGTAAAAGCCTAAAAAGCCTCTCCAAGCTGATTTGGGTCTAGTGGGTTTATTTCAGTCAGGTGGGCCTAATGAGGGCCTGTCAAACTAGGCTGATTGGGCTGCTGAGCCTGGTTTGGTTGATGAGGGATCTTGTGGGCCGTAGGGCCAAGGAGATGCCCAACCCGATTGGGTTTGGTAAAGCAAGGAGGCACAAGCAAAGGTGAAGTGGGCTGGGCCAGGGCCATCCACCAATTTGGCCACATAGGTTGGGACGACGACCTCTTTGCAGACCCCTGATGCCTATTCTGTGGATTTCCAGGCCGGTGACTAGAGTTGGGGCAACCGCTGCCGTGTGTCGGCTGATTGAAGTGGATGGGTGGCCGGTACAATCGCACTTGAGCAATTCGGGGAATCAAATTAATACAAGATAATTATAAAAATATACAAATATGTATCCTAAACATATACACACATGCTGATACTTACATGATAATATATGTTATCCTTGTCTTATTTTTAGTTGTTTCTTTTCATGTTGCTGCTACTCATCTTAGTGTTAGCTAAAGATCCGAAGTTATAACTTTAGGATATGTATCTCTATATTATGTTTATTATAGTGTAGGTATATATGAGCTTGACACAACGGAATGGTGGGCTAACTTATTAGGGTTTTTATGTAACCTTGTATCTATCAAGTTTCACTGACTTTTGGGAAATGAAATTTCAGTATGCAGGATCAGCTTGGGATCATAGTTGCTATTTGTTAATAGCGAATACAGACAAGGGACCTATATGCTACATAGCGAATAGCGACCGCTCTATTTTATAAATAGCGATGCACTAGAAAAAGAATTATGAAAATTTTTATATGTATATTACATCAAAATATCATGGTATATATGCTATTTTACATGTATATTTAACAGAAACCTATAAATCCAGTTATTTTATAGCCTCTCCGTGCACCTTCCGTCTGCTTTGCGAACTTGCTTGTCTCTTCATCTGCCGACCACTGTTAGGTTTTTTTATTCACGTAACACACATCGACGTTTACTCTTCCTGCTTCTTCATCGTCTCTTCATCTGCCGACCACTGTTCATGCAAACTTCTTCTCCCAAGTTCCCAACTCAGTTTCAGGTACGATCTTTACTTTCAGTTTATGTTCCGATTTTCTATTGAATATTGATTCCATCATCTTTCTTCCAGCAAACTTCTATCTTTATGATTTATAAATGATCAGTAATAAACCAATAGTATAAATATCATGCACGAGTTTCAAAAACCACAATATTTATTGTTATTTATTATTTCAGAGTTGATGCTTAATTATTGTGATAGTAATAGTATAACTACAAATATCGAGTCTTTCTTTATGATTTAAATGATCAGTAATATTATATATATCGAATCTGCTTATGATTTAAGTGATCAGTAATATTATAAATATCGAATCTGCTTCATCCTGGTTGGACTTATGAGACGCTGGTGGAAGGAACCAAGAGCTCGGTAAAGTGCAATTTTTGTTCTTTTGTTTCAAGTGGCGGGATTACAAGGCACAAACATCACCTTGCTTGGGATTCCCCGGATGTGGCGAGATGACCCAAGGTTCCCAATGACGTGAAAAATCTATTCAAAGAACTTTTTGAGAAGAAGAAATGTGTAAAAGAGACGTCAAACAGCATACCACATTTTGATGAAGTGGTCGATTTAGAAGAAAATGATGAAAATGAACAAGCGGGTCAACCTCAATCAAAGGGAAAGAGAGTTGCTTCATTAGCCGGTGCTACTGATTTTAATAAAAAAAACAAAAGGCCCTATGTATGCAATGTTCAAGACATCGCTTACATCTGGGGAGAAAGGGGGAAACTTGGTAGGAAGCGTAGAGCACAATGAAACACAAAAGAAACTAAGACTTGATGCGGTTCAAATGTTTTCTCGTTGGATGTATGATGCGGGGCTTTCTTTCAATGCGGTGATGTACGATAGTTTAGGGCTCGCAATTGAAGCGATTGGTAGATATGGGTGCGGTATGAAAACCCTACCTATCATGAGGTACGTGTTCCTATGCTGAAGTTAGAGATGGAACACACCAAAAACATTTGCATGATAATGAGGTTGAAAAGTCAACATACGGGTGTTCCTTGATGGCTGATGGTTGGAGAGATCGGAAAGGAAGGACGTTAATCAACTTTCTAGTAAACACTCCTCGAGGGAGTATGTTCGTTGAATCAGTCGATGCTTCTAGCTATTCTCACACCGGTAACCATTTAAGTCTTTTTTTTTGTTAATACTTAGTAGAGGTGAAATATTTAGTAACTTATAAAATATCTTGTAGGTGAGAACATGCCCAAATTGTTTGACCGATTAATTCAGCAGGTTGGGCCGAAGGATATTATCCAAATTGTGACTGATAGCGCAAGTAACAATGTAGCTGCGGGTAAACTTGTGGAAGAAAAATACCCACACACATATTGGACTCCATGTGTGGCCCATTGCATTGATTTGATGTTTGAAGACATCTTCAAGTTACCCGATTTAAAGGGTTGTCTTGAAAGGGCAATTGCGGTGAACACATACATATATAATCGCACATTGCTACTTAGCATGATGAGAGAGTTCACTGGGCAGAAAGACATGGTTAGGCCCACGAAGACTATATTTGCGATCGCTTTCATCACTCTAAATTGTGTCAAGGTAAACAAGCAAAACTTAAAAAAAAAGTGTTCACCTCAGAAAAATGGAACACAAACAAGTTCGCAAAGCAGACGGGAGGTGCACGGATAGCGAATATTATATTGTTGCCATTCTTTTGGAACAATGTAAACTTTATCGGTGAAAATTGGGTATCCATTGTTGGGAGTGATTCGTTTAGTTGATGGAGAGAAATAGCCTCATATGGGTTATATTTATAATGCTATGAAAATGGCAAAGGAGTTGATTGCTGCCTCTCAAAAATAAAGAAGCAAATTATAGAGAGATTTTCAAAATAATTGATAAAAGGTGGGATTGTCAGTTACATCAACCTTTTCTTGCAGCGGGATATTATTTGAATCCTGGTTTGTATTACAACAATCCAGAGGTGGAGGATGCTACTGAGGTGATAAGTGGGCTACAAGCCTGCATTACTAAGTTGATATTAACCGAAGACGAGCAGATACAGATTAACATAGAGCTCCCGCTATATCGACGTGCTGATGGGATTTTCGAATATCCAATGGCAAAGAAAATGCGAGAAAGGCTTGCGCCAGGTATATCTTTTATAAAATATAACTTATACGAAAGTTTAACTTACTTTTTGTTTAATTTGCTATTAAATTAGCGGAGTGGTGGATGCGATATGGAGCATCCGCACCGGCTCTAAAAAAGTTTGCAATCAAGGTGCTTAGTTTGACGTGTAGTTCGTCGGGGTGTGAACGCAATTAGAGCGTATTTGAACATGTAAGAAGCTATTTGTTTAGTATTTAACATTTCGTAATAGTTATTTACTTATTAAATTTTATTTATGTAGCGTCATTCCAAAAAGAGAAACTGACTTGAGCAAAGCAAGCTTAATGATCTTGTGTACATTAAGTATAATCGGGCTTTAAGAAGAAGTGTAGGACCGAGTTTCGTGACCGAAACCGTGATTCTTGTGATTATGTTCAAAGACGGAAGAGATTAGCAATGATAAACAAACAACTTTGTATTAATCCGGTAATAAAACGTTACAAATCGGCCCGATTACATGATAACCGAACTAATACCAAAGGAGTATACATTCCGGGAGAGATCAAGTGGTGATCTCTCCCTGGGTGAGGTCTCAAACCTTCTCTAACTCTCTTAGTGTTGCAAATGGCAAGGGTTTTCTATTTATAGTCACACCCCTTGTCTTGCAAACACACACACGGTCAACCGAATAACCCTCTCGTTTGACCACTTCAAACGAGCGGGTCTATACACGTTCGATAGACCGTTTCACTAACTATTACAAATTCAGCGTAAAATAAAACTAATCTATTCGACAAGCATCGGACACAAAATCTGCATCAACAAATTCCCCCTTGTCCGTTGCTGTCGAATGCTGAAAATGCAACTGCAATCGATCTTCAGTCAAGTATTCATCTTCTCTGTGTTAACAAATTCCCCCTTGACCGATGATCCAGGTAAGTAGTATCTTGATGCTCCTTGTAAAATATTTCCCCCTTAAAGTACGCGTATCCGTGTTGGGTGTTGTGCAATTTCCTCAATTGACCGATCTTCCGCTGATCTTCCAATACTCCAAACGGCATTTGATAAGGGTTCCAATCTTTAAGAACTGCATCAAGTCTTGATCTTGTCATAAGAACTCTGTTTCATACAAGCATACTACATTGATAGAGATTTCTGGTGAACTGTCTTCTGTAAACCGTCTTTGTGGAATCGACCAAGTAATGCACTTTAATCTTCAGCATCAACACTCAGGAAAGTCAGCTAGACCAAGTGTATCCCTTGCAAGCTCAACCAACATGCTTAGTTGAACTACATCCAGATCTCATTGTCTCGCCTTTGTGAAGTTGACCACGTAATGCACTACGGATCTTCAGGATCAGTACTCAGGAAGTCAGCTTGACCAAGTACATCGTTTGCAAACTCAACGAATTGAGTTACCCCCAGATCCCTGTAAAATCCCAAGGAAACATCAAACCCAAAACCGAATCCTGCAGGTCTTCAGTCTTGAACTATCAGCTTTCAGAAAGATTCCCCAGGTCTTCAGTGAACAGCGCTTTTGTAACTACTGTAGACTTTAGAAACCTGTATTTTTCCGTGCAAAACCCTTCACGCTGGCTGGAGAATTAATTAAAATCCTCAAATATGTGTATGTGCAAAACATTCCACGCCGAACCGTTTGTATCACCAGAAAATCACAAACTCTACCACCTGTGATTGCGTTTAGAAATTTACCGAAGAAATTCAACATACGAAATTTTTATTCCCCCTATTTCTTTGGTAAGATCTCTAAACCTTAACAGATTCTCTCCACTTCAAAGAAACTGTCGTCAAATGTTCACCAGTTCCCTCCACTAAGCGGAACTGTCATCAATCTCCGTTGAATGTTCTTGGTTTTTCGAAAAATCACGAAAACGAATTTCTTCTTTGCATATGCTAGTTGAATAAGAACGTCCCCTAGTACCCCGTTGGATCCGACTTGTATCCCTCCAAAGACTTTGTGAACTCGTTAGGACCGGTATTGACATTCTAGGTTCATGCATTCGTTACCAAATGCGAGAATATGACAATAAACAAAAACAAATTTCTTCGTTGCATATTCTAGTTGATAAGGAAATATCGCCTAGTACCCCGTAGGATCCGACTTGTATCCCTCCAAAGAATTTGTGAACTCGTTAGGACCGGTATTGACGTTCTAGGTTCATACGTTTGTCTTCAAATGCGAGAATATGACAAATAACAAAATGCTTTCGAACATTTTCGAATAACCGATAACAATCATAAACAATCGACGTGCGGAAGTGAACATACCGTTCTCGTTTTTGGCCCATAGTAGTCGCGTCACCATTTTTGACATTTGCATCGGTAACCGTGACTACCCCACATTTTTCAAAAAATCAAGTTTTCATCATCTCTTGTTTTCATCATGCCGCAACATCCCGCGCGCTTCCGAACCCCGTGCAAATTTGACGTTGAATTATAGAAGCACGATTCAAATCAATTCGTGAATACTATGCTTCACGAATAGTGATTCACAACATAGACATGTTGTTTGAAATGTAGTCCACTAAAAATTATAAGCCCACAAAAGACTTGTTGTTAAAAGTCAACGAACAAGACTTGAAACTAATATCCACAAAAAGGGCCAAATAAAAAATTGCTTTTTGGACCAAAATGCACATCATGAAGATTAGTTGGTGTACTGGGATTTCGTGAAGGCCCCCCCAAAAAAAAAATCATTCAAACCCAATTATTTTATCTAGTGGGCTCCTTCCAAACAAATCCAACAAATAACCCTACGCAACTTTATCTTCAACCGACAATTTTATTTGTCTAACCCCCTTTTCTTCATCGATACACACCAAACAAACAAACAACCAAAACAAAAATGATATCCAGCTGACAACCATTCTTTCTAAATCAAACTCAAAACAATCGGACATCATCATCTTCTAAATTCCACCTCTTCTTGTTCAATCGAATATCCAGCAACAATCAACCCCCCAAATAGAAATCCCAGCCGTCTCCTTCTTCTTGTTCAATCGAACAATCAGCATAGAAGAACAATCAACATCAAACCCCCGAATACTTCCTCTTCTCTTCGATATGAACAATCAGCAGCAGCAACATTCATCAGCAGCAGCAACATAATCCTCTTCTCTTCGATTAACAAACATCAGAAATTGCAGCCCCTGTTTCAGTCGACGATTGATGCTCGAAAGATGAAGGAGTCAACGAAGGATGAATAAGGTCGAATGATATCCGAAAGATATCCTTCGAGTATATCTTTCGAGGATCTTTCGAGTTCACAAACTTTCGAGTTTTCGATCAGATATCTTTCGAAGTGTTGAGGGTAAAGATGATCCTTCGAAATCTGTTTGATCTTTCGAGCACCCTTACATCTTTCGAAATATGAAGCTGCCAAGAACATCAAGAACACATCCTCTGTTTAATTTTGCAGATTTGACGAAAACTTGTATTTTTTTTTATTTTTGATGATGATAACTTGATTATATAGGTGAAAAACATAAAACCGAACACTTGTTTCCGCACAGATCTGAATATTCGGGTCCAGATCTGAGTTTTTCTCATTTTCACCATTTTTAGATCTTGAACAAAAATCACGAAAATCACAGATCTAGAGCACATGTGACTTAGTAAACGGTTAGATTTACTAAATCAGGCACCATGGCTCTGATACCAATTGTAGGACCGAGTTTCGTGACCGAAACCGTGATTCTTGTGATTATGTTCAAAGACGGAAGAGATTAGCAATGATAAACAAACAACTTTGTATTAATCCGGTAATAAAACGTTACAAATCGGCCCGATTACATGATAACCGAACTAATACCAAAGGAGTATACATTCCGGGAGAGATCAAGTGGTGATCTCTCCCTGGGTGAGGTCTCAAACCTTCTCTAACTCTCTTAGTGTTGCAAATGGCAAGGGTTTTCTATTTATAGTCACACCCCTTGTCTTGCAAACACACACACGGTCAACCGAATAACCCTCTCGTTTGACCACTTCAAACGAGCGGGTCTATACACGTTCGATAGACCGTTTCACTAACTATTACAAATTCAGCGTAAAATAAAACTAATCTATTCGACAAGCATCGGACACAAAATCTGCATCAACAAGAAGGTATGATATGCGTGATACGATTGACCCGATTATCTTTGATGATGGAAATCTAAAAGATCCAAATGACTGGTTGAAGGGAGCTTTAGAGGGGTTAGAAGAGAATGAAGAAAATGCCCATGTTCATGAGGGTGAAGATTTGACATACGATGTTGTTGCAATGGTTGTCGGGGCGAGAGAGCCGGTTTCTTATACTAGAAGAAGTGGACATACTAGTCAAAGGGGTGAGAGAACCTCAACATCGAGGTCAAGCTCAAGGCCTGAGCCTAAGAGAAGAACTTTAGTAGATGAAGATGATTTTGATGTGGAAGTCGAAGAAAATGATGTTGCGCCTTATAAACATTTTGTGCCGACATTGGATGGCTTTGTTGATGATGATGAGCCGGAAGATGAAGATTTAGATGATTTAGATTATTAGTCATAGCATATATTAGCTATTTTGGTACTATGGGAAGGTTTATTTTTGGATTATAATTGCTACAATACTTGAATGCTTGATATGAATTATTTTTGAATTTTTCTACTACCTTATCGCTATTTACAAAATAGCGTAGCGGGAGCTATTCTATCACCATCGCTAGCATGTAGGTGCCTTGTCGCCATTTGTCACCATTCATTATCGACAACTATGTTCGCGGGCCTAACCATGTTTTTCTGCCCGGTGAACTCTCTCATCATGTTGAGTAGCAATGTGCGGTTATATATGTATGAGTTCACCGCAATTGCCCTTTCAAGACAACCCTTTAAATCGAATAACTTGAAGATGTCTTCAAGCATCAAATCAATGCAATGGGCTGCACATGGAGTCCAATATATGTGTGAGTATTTTTCTTCCACAAGTTTACCCGCAGCTACATTGTTACTTGCGCTATCGGTCACAATTTGAATAATATCCTTCGGCCCAACCTCCTGAATTAATCGGTCAAACAATTTAAACATGTTCTCACCTACAAGATATTTTATAAGTTACTAAATATTTCACCTCTACTAAGTATTAACAAAAAAAGGACTTAAATGGTTACATGTGTGAGAATAGCTAGAAGCATCGACTGATTCAACGAACATACTCCCTCGAGTAGTGTTTACTAGGAAGTTGATTAACGCCCTTCCTTTCCGATCTCTTCAACCATCAGACATCAAGGAACACCCATATGACTTTTCAACCTCATTATCATGCAATTTTTTTTGGTGTGTTCCATCTCTAACTTCAGCATAGGAAAACGTACCTCATGATAGGTAGGGTTTTCACACCGCACCCATATCTACCAATCGCTTCAATTGCGAGCCCTAAAATATCGTACATCACCGCATTGAAAGAAAGCTCCGCATCATCCATCCAACGAGAAAATATTTGAACCGCATAAAGTCTTAGTTTCTTTTGTGTTTAATTGTTCTCTACGCTTCCTACCAAGTTTCCCCCTTTCTTCCCCGATGTAAGCGATGTCTTGAACATTGCATACATAGGGCCTTTTGTTTTTTTTATTAGAATCAGTAGCACCGGCTGATGAAGCAACTCTCTTTCCCTTTGATTGAGGTTGACCCGCTTGTTCATCTTCATCATTTTCTTCTAAATCAACCACTTCATCAAAATGTGGTATGCTGTTTGACGTGTCTTTTACACGTTTCTTCTTCTCAAAAAGTTCTTTGAATAGATTTTCACGTCATTGGGTACCTTGGAACATCTTGCCACATCCGGGGAATCCCAAGCAAGGTGATGTTTGTGCCTTGTAATCCCGCCACTTGAAACAAAATAACAAATATTGCACTTTACCGAGCTCTTGGTTCCTTCTACCAGCGTCCCGTAAGTCCAATCAGGATCGACAGTCTTTTTACTGCCCATTCTGTTAACAGTTGATTCTTAAGGGCTGATTCGATATAGAAAGAAGCTAATGAATATACTGAAGCAAATTTGATATTTATAATATTACTGATCATTTAAATCATAAGCATATTCGATATTTATAATATTACTGATCATTTAAATCATAAAGAAAGATTTAGTATTTGTAGTTATACTATTACTATCACAATAAATAAGCGTTAACTCTGAAGTAATAAATAATAATAAATAATGTGGTTTTTGAAACTCATGCATGATATTTATAACAAAAGTATCAACGGCATTTGGAAAAACATTATTGCTTTGGTGGACAAAACGAAGGTTGAGTCTGTAAGTTTATCTCAGAATTTTTTGGGAAAGATCGAAAACGGCGCCTCTATTAATTTTTGGTTGGACCGGTGGGCTTGCAGCTCATCACTTAGGGACATGTTTCCTTCTTTATTCCTTCTCGAAACTGATAAAAGATGCAGGGTGTTTGAGAGATATAATATCGTTTCCAACTCCTTTTCTGGTAACTGGTCATGGTCGAGGCCGCTTTTCTCTGGGTCCGAGACTACTGATCTGTGCTTGCTGGAAACCTTGCTAACCGGTATGTCCTTACGTGATACTCATGATATATGGGAGTGGATCGGAGGTAAGAACAGTGAGTTTTCGGTTAAAGAAGTAAAATCTTTTCTTAGAAGTGGGATCGATTTTAGTGGGAATTTTTTTTAATTGGTCAAAGTGGGTGCCGAAGAAGTGTAACATCTTAGTTTGGAGAGCCGAGATGGGGAGGATTGTGATGACAGATGCCCTTATTAAACGGAATCGCTTCAACGGTGATCCTTTGTGCCTTCTGTATGAAAACGAAGAGGACTCGGCCACTCATCTTTTTTGTTCGTGCTTTGTTGCTTCAAATATCTTGTTACACCCCGATATTTCCACATATTACCGGTGGGCCCGTTGGGGAGTATCGTGACATAGTTGATATCATCATGGTCAAACATACACAGAATAGCACAGCGGAAGTCTTGGAATATAAAATATTATTACAAACCAAAATGTCTGAAAATATCAAAGTATTATTATAGATGAGCCTGTAATATCAAATCCACAGGTGGATCTTTACAGAATGTATAAAATGAAATTTAGCAGACTTTAAGGCATATTTAAGGATTTGCAAGATCCTCTATTTCGACACCGAACAATCTCCCAGCCTATTACGAGTAGTACCTGCCACTTACTCTTTGAAAAATACGTCAGTTTCACTGGTAAATACAATTAACTGTCTCTTTTGAAAAGAGTTTATGAAAATTGATTTAGGCGCACAAGGCACAGAACCATTTATAACTTGGGACAATCTTTAATAAATCTTGTATACAGTTTTACATGTTTGTCATACATATGGGGCCGGTTTGGAAGCCGGTCATGATTAACCGACTCACCACTTATAGAACCCACAAAGGAGTTATCCCCAACATGTGGGTTATTTAGCATTTGCATCTGTCAGGTATATGCCTACACCCCTTGCATAGGTCGTGGCCATTTTCAAATGAAATGAGCCAAGGATATCCAGGACACGGTCGTATTAACCCCTAATGTTTATGTTATCAAACAAAACAGATTAAAATGGGTTATGCAAATTTATTAATCACAATCCGATTAATTGATTTCATACCCGACCAAGCGGTATTATTATAATACCGTATCCCAAGCCCGTATAACGGAAAATAAGTTAAAAGTATTTACCTGAGCTAATACTTGATTCACAGCAAAATAACTCAGTCGTATCCAATCTATCTAAATGCAGGTAGCTTTTACCGGGTGGCTCTAGTCTGGAGTGATGGTAATACATAACCAATTCAGAATGCTAACGGTCTTATTTAAGTCGTAGACTTAGACCGGCTAGCTTGAAGTATCTAAAACGGTACGATACGCTAGATTAAGTGATGACAGGAATAGAATGTAATTTATACCCAACAAGTACGAAGACTTATATAATATGGGAAAACTATGTACATTCTGGATTTTGAAGTAAAAATGATAAGGTTAAACCCGTTTCGGCAAACTTACGTAAACTAGTTACATAAACCGATTCGAACGCGTAATTGCTTAACGGGCAACCAATTGAACCATATACAAGTCCCTTATGTTATTATGCTTAAAATATGTTAATACATCTGTAGAATGTTAACATATATGCCCACAAAGTATTTAAAACCAAATTAAGTCCCGTAGGGGCATTTTGATCATTTTACCCTTTATAAAAGAGGTTTTATAGTAAACTGATATTCTGGTCTTAAGTAATTAGTAAAAATATTTATTTTATGTTGTTATAGCAGTAAGATATCATTCATATGTGTGGTTTACCCTTTATGGCCAAACTATGCCACGAAAGGGTATTTTGGTCATTTCACATATGCTTTAAGGACATTTTTGGAAATCTGAGTTCATGACTTATACCTACTGTAATAATATTAAAATTTATTTAAAAATTCAGTAGGTAACAAGTCTTGGGTGTTAAGTATGGTTTTAAACCATACTATGCACCTAATTAACCTAAAAATCGCTAATTGACGATAATCAAGATGTTTATAGAAATCTAAGATTTTGATCAGTCTTAAATGTTCAAAATAATTTATTTAATATATAAGATCAGTAGGAAAATGTTTGGCATTCAA
>JARYGA010057282.1:0-25477 GCA_030545235.1 Helianthus tuberosus
TTAAATTAATTTTTTTCTTATTTGAAAAGATATATATATATTTTTGAAAATAAGTTACAAATTTATTTTAGTTAGCTATTAAAAAGGAATACTAACAATTAATGATCTATCTAATTTTACCAATATACCCTTACACCCATATTAAATATAAAAATTAAATGAAGCATTCTTATTGGTTGAAGTTTGTTCTTTTTTATTTTTACAAAAAATTTCTTCTCATTTGAACCCTCCACTATATATATATATATATATATATATATATATATATATAATATGTTTGTATAGAAAAAAAGATAATCCTATAGCTACTGATGCTTACTAGTATTGTATTTTTATTTCCAGTTATGGTTTGTACTAGACGCATATATATAAAATAAAGTAAAGGTCGCAATGTTCGACGATTTTGGATCAATATGCTTGTTGTATGATTGTTTGCATTTAATATTGTTTCACAATATTAATACTTGGTAAATGTTTATAATCCAGATGGCCGACGCAGCAAACCAGGAAAACCAGAATAATGAAAATTAAATAAATAACAGTGAAATTCAACACATCGTAACCCAAGGAATTAGAGATGCTATGCCATATCCAACATGTTAAAGAAGCGGAAAATAATAATAGTAATAGTGGAAGTAAGCGAACCCATACTGAACCTAGTCACAGCGTGAACAATGGACCCTTTCTTCAACTGCCAATTCCAAAAAGAAGAAGAACCATGTCTTATGGTTGTTCTTATAAAGAATTATGGTCCTGCAAACCAATATAATTCTCTGGCAATGAAGGGGCCATTGCAGCTCTACGCTGGATAGAAAAGACTGAGGCAGTCTTAAAAATAAGCAAGTGAGCAGAAGAAGATAAGATCATGTTTGCCTCCAATTTATTTAAGAATGCAGCTTTAGAATGGTGAAACACTATCCTCCAATCTAGGGGAAGTGTCAGGGTCTATAATATGGAATGGAATGAGTTTAAGAACATGGTGGAAAGAAAATTCTGTCCTCCCAATGAAAAGGAACAGATAGCCAATAAATTCTTAAACCTTAGAATGACTGGAGTAGACAACAAGGGTTACACTACTACATTCTTTGAACATGCTAGAATGGTGCCAACCCTAGCATCACCAGAATCAGTATTAATCTCCCATTACATCTGGGGATTAATCAGTGAAATTAGACATGTAGTTAAGGGAGCTAGACCACAAACCATAGAAGAAGCTGTAGAACTAGCAAATACCTTGACTGACGAATTAGTGTGTACCCAAGAAGAAAACCAAAGAAAGAACCTAGCTCAAAAGCTTACCCAAGAATTTCTCTACAGTAATTCCAACCGTGAGAAAAATATAGATTCTACTTCTACACCTTACTGTAAAGCCTGTAAGAAAAAGCATTCAGGAAGATGCTCCACATACTGCAATTATTGCAAGATACCGGGACACAAAGAAGAAGATTGTAGGAAGAAACCCAGTAATGGAGTATGCTTCAACTGTGGAGAAAAAGGACCTATCAAGCCAAACTGTCCAAAACTAGCTCCAGCCACAAACAACAAGACTACTAAGAATGCTAGAGCATTTGTTTTGACAGCCGAAGAAGCAAAGATGATTCCGGACGTGATTGCCGGTACGTTTTTAGTTAATGATGTATTTGCCAAAGTATTATTTGACTCTGGTGCAAACCAAAGTTTTTTTAATATTTCATTTTGCAAACTTGTTAATCAACCATTAACTAAACTCCAACAAGAATGTCTAGTAGAAACAGCAAATGGAGAATCCTTTAAGATTACTGAAATCTTGCAGGGAGCAAGAACAGAATTTTTAAATCAAAAATTTATTGCAAATCTTTATCCATTGAATCTGGCAGGATTTGATATTGTATTAGGAATGAATTGGTTAATAGCCAATAAAGCCAGTATTCTATGTGATCAAAAGTCAATCCAAGTAAATTCACCAAAAGGTGAAAAGATCATAATTAAAGAAGATAAGCCAACTAGACCCACGAAATTCATCTCTGTGATGAAAACTGCAAGCTGTGCAAGAAAAGGGTCACTAGTGTATATGATTTCCATAATCATTAACACTAAAGGAAAAGAATTAAAAGATATCCCTGTAGTATCTCAAATTTCAGATGTATTCCCAGAAGAACTACCAGGACAACCAACGAACAGAGAAGTCGATTTCAGAATTCATCTACTACCCGGAACAACACCAATTGCTAAAGCACCTTATCGTTTGGCACCCGCAGAAATGCAAGAGCTAAAGAAACAGTTAGACGAACTGTTGGAGAAAGGATTTATATAGCCAAGTTCATCGCCATGGGGAGCACCGATCTTATTCGTCAAAAAGAAAGACGGGTTAATGCGAATGTGCATTGATTACCGTGAATTGAACAAAGTCACGATTAAAAATCGGTACCCATTACCAAGAATCAATGATCTATTTGATCAATTGCAAGGAGCTTGATTCTTTTCTAAAATCGATTTACGTTCAGGATATCATCAATTATAGGTACAGGAAGAGGACATTCCTAAAACCGCTTTCAGAACAAGGTATGGCCATTATGAATTTACTGTCATGCCATTTGGTTTAACCAATGCCCCAGCCGCATTTATGGACATGATGAACCGAATATGTAAGCCATATTTGGATAAATTCATAATTGTCTTTATAGATGATATTCTTATTTACTCTAACAGTAAAGAGGAAGATGCAGCACACTTGCATGCACTTCTAAGTTTATGAAGAAAAGAAAAGCTAAATGCTAAATTTTCAAAGTGTGAGTTTTGGTTAAAAGAAGTACAGTTTCTTGGACATTTAGTTAATTATGAAGGAATTCATGTGGATCCCACAAAGATCGAGGCAATTACTAAATGGAAAACCCCTTAATCGCCAACAGAGGTTAGAAGTTTCCTAGGATTGGCCGGTTATTATAGAAGATTTATCCGAGATTTTTCTAGAATAGCCATTCCCTTAACAAAACTAACCTGTAAGTCTGTTAAGTTTGAATGGGGACTAAAACAAGAAGAAGCCTTTAAATTCTTAAGCAAAGATTAACCAACACATCCATATTAGCATTGCCGGAAGGAACTGAAGATTTCGTTGTTTATTGCGACGCTTCTAAGTTAGGTTATGGATGTGTATTGATGCAACGTCAAAAGGTTATAGCCTATGCCTCTAGACAACTTAAGAATCATGAAGAGAATTATACAGCCCATGATTTAGAATTAGGAGCCATAATTTTTGCCTTGAAAATTTGGAGACATTATCTTTACGGTAGTAAGTTTACTATTTTCACCGATCATAAGAGTTTAAGATATGTCATTGGGCAAAAAGAGTTAAATATGAGACAAAGATGCTGGATGGAAATTCTTAGTGATTACGATTGTAATATCCAATATCATGCAGGAAAAGCTAACGTAATAGCCGATGCTTTAAGTCGAAAATATCATGAAAAGCCAAAAAGAGTACGTTCTCTTAAACTAAATCTGCAGACAGATTTAAACGAACAGATTAGAAAAGAACAGGAATCAGTAATCAAGGATGATGCTGAAAATTGAAAGGAATTATTAAGGAATTAGAACAAGGAACAGATGGAATTTGGAGATTCCATAAGAAAAGGATTTGGATACCCAAACTAGGAAACCTACGTCATAGAATATTAGAAGAAGCCCATAAGATAGAATTTCTGGTGGATAGGAATGAAAAAGGATATAGCAGCTTATGTAGCCAAGTGTCTAACTTGTTCACAGGTCAAAGCTGAACACCAGAAACCCTCAGGTTTGTTACAACAATTGGAAATGCATGTATGGAAATAGGAATTGATAACAATGGACTTTGTTACCAAATTACCCAAGACACAAAAAGGTAATGACACAATCTGGGTGATTGTAGATAGATTAACTAAATCTGCTCATTTCTTACGAATGAAGGAAACTTTCAGTATGGAACAATTAGCCAAGTTATATGTAAATGAAATAGTTTCATTACATGGAATTCCTTTATCAATTGTTTCTGATAGAGATAGCCGTTTTACTTCTCATTTTTAGACAAGTTTCCAAAAGCAATGGGAACCAAGCTAAACCTAAGCACTGCTTATCATCCTCAGACGGATGGACAAAGCGAAAAGACGATACAGAAAATGGAAGATATGCTTAGAGCTTGTGTAATTGATTTCGGAGGAAATTGGGATGATCATTTACCATTAATAGAATTTTCATACAACAACAGCTATCATATCAGTATCAATGCTGCACCATTCGAAGCACTTTATGGACGAAAGTGCCGAACCCCAGTCTGTTGGGCAAGAATTGGAGAAAAGCAATTATCTAGACCAAAAATAGTGCAAGAGACAACAGACAAGATTATTTTATGTCAAGGAACGATTAAAAGTGGCACGCGACCGACAAAAGAGTTCTGCTAATAACAGGCGAAAGTCGTTGGAATTTCAGGTAGGTGACAAGGTCTTATTAAAAGTTTCTCCTTGGAAAGGAGTGGTAAGATTCATCAAACGAGGAAAGCTAAGCCCCATGTATGTTGGACTCTTTGAGATTATTAAAAGAATAGGACCAGTAGCTTATCAGCTACAACTGCCAGAGGAAATGGCAGGAATACATGATGTATTTCATGTATGTAATCTCAAAAAGTGTTTAGCCGATGAATCATTAGTGGTACCTCTTAAAGACATAGAGATAAATGAGAAACTCAAGTTCGTAGAAAATCCTCTACAAATCGAAGACAGGAAAGTCAAGAATCTTAAACACAAGAGATTAGTTCTAGTCAAGGTAAAATGGGATTCCAAGAGAGGACCAGAGTATACTTGGGAGCTTGAATCAGAGATGCAGAGGAAATATCCACACCTGTTCCAGTAGACCTCGAGGACGAGTTCTAAAACAAGGTGGGGAGGATATAACAACCCTCCTAAAATATTTCTGACATCCCTAAAATATTTAGAATGTCCCTATACGTCCTAAAATACTCCCCGTATAGGTAAAATGGTCCTAAATACCTTTAAGTTTATTCAATTAAAATTAAAACAATTTTTAATGGTTCCTGGCGGGCCGTGAAGAACCTTAAGGTCTCTTACGCGGGCCGCGAAGACCCTTAAGGTCTCTTACGTGGGCCGCGACAGCTCAAGATCAAAGCACACCCGGTGCCGCCACATGTCACAAACGTGTTGGGTCTAGTATACTGAGTCGACTAAGCTAGGCCCTACGTACCCTAGCTCGCGGGCCGCGTAAGACCGCCCCTAAGCTTTCGCGGGGCACGACAAAGTGCCGATCAGGCACTATATATAGAGGTCATTGGCCTTCAGTTTACAATCATTCAAATCACAAATTCTCTCTCAAATTTCTATAGTGTAGAAGCTATACCCGGGTGTTATACCCACTAAAATAGCGAAGCTTTGCCTCGTTGTAAGTATTTTAACCCCCGGTTACATATTAGATACGCTGCCCGATTGATTTACCGCTCCGTAACGGCTGTCGAGGTTCTGTCCGACGTAGTCGTTGGAGTTCTGTAAATATTAGGGTGGGTATAACTAATGTAAATATTGGTATAACTAATGTAAATATTGGGTTATTATACTAACACGTGTGCATTGTTTAATTTATTGGATTATAACCAGGAAACCATTGGAAAAAGTCTAAAATAGCAATGTGAGTAATCTCCTTTTTGTAAACTGTTTTTACAAAACCTCAATTGCTTTAAATTATAATTAACAGTGATTGAGTATTTGTGATTCTACAATTACCGTCGGTATGTTGGGGTTTTGTATACAAAATTTGTTACTACACTGTGAGTAATAACATGACCACAAGTCGGGTCGACAATACCGTGGGTGGTAATTAAGGTAGAATAATAAATAAATGTAATTGTTGATTGCCCTCAACGCTGTAGAAGGATAAAACCGGTTTTGATTAAATTGGGATTCACTCACCAGTATTTCCCACTGACAAATGTTTTTAAAACGCGTTTCAGGTAACAAAATGTAAAAGCCAAAATAGAAGCCAGCTGGAGAGCACTTAAGGCTTGGAAAATGTGGCTATAAAAGTTACCTAAATAAAGAAAGATGTTTTATTCAATAAAATAGGGTTTATCCCTATAAACATGTTTGTAATAAAAACTTGGGTTTATCCCAATATGTTTATTATAAAAATCTGGTGTTTTACTCTGATAAAATATTTCCTAACTACGGTCCTGATGTAAATTCCGCTACTAAATAATGATAAACACCGATACCACCATCTTTGAGTAGGCCACGGCCGCCCGCCTCCCGAGGCAGGGGTCGGGGGTTGCGACATTAATAGACGCAGAGGTCGGCAAAGCTATGAACAATTTCATAGCTAACTTTAAGGGATCGAGTTCTACTCATTCCAAATCCCATACTATTCCACATTCTTCCACACACATAATAGAAAGCTCACAGTATTCCTCAACTGCGAGGAGTGAGCCAAGACAAGAGGTCAAAGAAAAGACGCATGCTGTTGTTAACACGGGTGTATATATAAATACTTTGAGTCGTGCAAGCCATGTGATTTTAATGGGAAAAGGGAGCGATAGACGCCATGAAATGGCTAGATGAGATGGAAACAGTGGTGGACATCAGCGGGTGCGCTGATAAGTGTATAGTGAAGTATGTTTCCCAGTCGTTCAAGGGCGATGCCCTGACCTGGTGGAAGGCAATGATTCAATCTACAGGGAAGGTGTCCCTATGTAACCTAGAAAGGTCCAAATTTGTGGATCTGATAAAAGAAGCATACTGTCCACCACATGAAGGGGAAAAGGTTGAGTCAAATTTTCTGACTCTCACCATGAAGAATATTGACTGTCGGAAGTATGTGTCTGACTTCAACTCTTTGTCAAGATTAGTGCGATAGTTGATCACTCCCGAGTCAAAACGCATCGCGTTTCATAGGTGGGCTAGCACCTAAAATTAAAGGAATGGTGAAGGCATCAAAGCCTACTACCTTTAGGTCCGCTGTTGACCTGTCTCTTTCACTCACTCAAGATGAAGTGAGACAGATTTCAGTCAAAACTAAGACTGACGGGAAAAGAAAGATGGAGGAAGATCACTCCCAAAAGTCCAAGAAAGGGAAGTTTGGGTTTGGAAAGAATCAGTAGAGGTCAGATGAAAGACCTGTCTGCATGACGTGTAACAAACGAAATTAGGGACAGTGTCGTTCAAACCAGCAGGCGAAGCCATATGTGTCACACCCCGACTTTCCACGTGTCACCGGTGGGCCCGGTGGGGGAGTATCGTGACGTGGTTGGCAACATAATAGTCAAACAACACAATATATATGAATGCACAGCGGAAGCAAAAGATATTTATTATTACATTCCGAATATGAAGTAATATTCAGTATTACAACGGAAGTAAAGGATCCACAGGCGGATCTTAAAACATATCATTTGTTCAACAGACTTTAGACGCCTAGAACTTGCAAGATTCCTTAATAGCGCCCTGAGCTTCCAGCCAATTATGTTCAGTACCTGTCACTTAACCCTTTTGGAAAATACGTCAGTTTTCACTGGTAAATACACTCAACCGACTCATTTGAAAAGGAGTTTAAGAAAATTGATTTAGATGCACTAGGCACAAAACCTTTTGACACTTTGATTAAAATGCTCAGAGGCAAAATTAATCTTTTATAACTTGGGAAAATTATTTGTATATAATCTTGTATACAGTTTTACTTATTTGTCGTCCATTAGGGCCGGTTTGTAGGGCCGGACTAGATTAACAGACACGCCACAGGTATAATGCCCACGGGCTATCATCCTCTAAGTGGATTACCAGTTCCGGTATAATGCCCACAAGGATGATACCTCGGAGTGGATTACCAGTTTTTACATAATGCAGCTGTCAGGTGTATGCCTACACCCCGTGCTTAAGTCGTGGCCATTACTTCGAATGATGCCAAGGATATCCGGGACATGGTCATTAACCCCCAAAGGCCATACACCAAATAATGATAAAATAATACATATTAAACAGGTTATGTAAGTACATCAATCACAATCCGATTTAAATGACTACATACACCCGACCAAGCGGTACTTTTATAGTACCGTATCCCAAGCCCGTATAGGGAAAATAAGTTAAGAGTATTTACCTGAGCTAGCTCCTGTCTTAAATAGCAAGAATCTAATACTCAGCCGTAATCACTTAAGTAAGCGTAGGTAAAATTTACCGGAAAGCTCTAGTCTGGAATGATGGTATAAATAATTTATTAGAATGCTAACGGGTCTTTAATTAAGCCTAAGCTTAGCCCGGTTAGTCTTACAGGAAGGTACGGTTCTTACGCACGATTAAGCGAAGACCGGAATAGAAGGTGATTTAGACCCGACAAGTTTGGAGACTTGTATAATATGGGTAAACTAAACACATTCTGGATTTTGAGATAGAACCGATAAGATTTGACCCGTTTCGGCTAATTTATGTAAACTTGTTACATAAGCCGAACCGAACGCGTAATAAGCGTGACGGGTATTCATTAGAGCCATTTACAGGTTTCCTAAGTTAATTATGCCTCAAATATGTTGTGATATCAGTAAGATGTCTTTCATTATGCCCGACACGAATTTTAAACACAAACTATGCCCCGTAGGGGTAGTTTGGTCATTTTAAAGGTTGTAAAAGAGTTTAAATGTTTAACTGAATTACAGGTCTGATGTAAACAGCAAACATACTTAATTTGATGAGTTATAACAGTAGGCTAAAGAGTATATGTGAAATTTATCATCTTTAACCAAACTATGCCCCGTAGGGGTAATTTGGTAATTTCACATAAGCCGAAAAGCTCAAGAACGAAGTCTGAGTTTATCAACCTTTGCTTACTGTTAAAATATCATAATTTGCCTCATATATCAGTAGGTATCAACCCGGGTATGTCCAATATGATTTTGAGACATACTATGCGTTAAAAACGCTAATTATGGCGTTTAAAGGCCATTTCCGGGTTCGACACTTAAATATGATATTTTTATATTTCCAGAAGGCTTAAAATAATTTATTAATCATATGTGATCAGTAGAAAAAGGTTTGGAGTCGTTTAGATAAGTAAAACTCATTTTATGGCCCGTAAGGGCAAAACCGACAATTACCGGATTAAGCCTACGACTACTAGTTATGCTCAGCCTAAAATTAATTAAAAATCTTTAAAAATCCCAAAATAATATATTACATCAGTGGGTATTAAGTTTGATACCAAAAAGTAGGCTTAACTAGGCTATACGCTAGTTACGCCGTTTTATTAACATAAAGCATTAGTTTTGCGACATTGAGCATAACTCTTAATCTACAAGTCAAACTGATGTCAAACTTTGCATACAAGTTTATATATCAGTAACTAAGGTTTCTACACTTTTACATTTTCATAAATCACGTTTTAAGGTAATAAGGGCATAATGGTCAACATATGGGCAATTAACGGAATCATGCGTATTAATCGGATAATTAATGAACCGAGGTGTATAATCACAGAGGGTTATACTAGCATGTAACCTGGTCCAAATGAAGCTCTAAGGTATTTCTAAAACATACCTAAACGGGTCAGAACTGAAGTCAAAGCAAAAGTCAAAGCTTTGCGACTTTCGATTCCGAACCGGGTCTAAACAGGAAATAGTCGGGTCGAACATGTTTGGACATGTTCTTACACTTATTACTAAGTTATAACAATGATCAAATAGGTTGTATATGATCTAGATAGCTAATTATGCATAAATGACATTTTAAGCATCCTGTTGACTTTTTAATTATATGTTTGACCCGACATTTGACCTGGTTAGGGTGGTGATCAGGGGAAACCCTTTTGAGGTTTTATTGCCCACATAAATACCAACCTATAACTACTTTTAATTCGAGATATGACTGAGCCATTATTGACTAATCTCGAAGTCAAACCGTAATTACGACGGTTTGACTTTTAGCTAATTAACCAAGCTAAACTCAAACAAAGAAGAACTAGAAGACTTACAAGAGTCCTATGCACGACTTAAGATCAAATGGACCTGCTTGAGAGCTCCAGGAATGATCAAACAATGCAGAAGAAGGTGTGAGGAGTTGTGTTGCACAAGGTGGCCTTTTATAGTGAATTACATACCACAAATCTTTGACAACAAGGTCTAGGACACACCACAACTCATCAACATGTGTCTCTAAGGCTTAGGGGGTGTCTAGGGGCCAAATGAAGTGAAAAATCGTTTAAAAACGATTACAAGTGCAAAGGCAGACAAGTCCCCTAAGAACTCGGAACTGGTTGATCAGGTGAAGCAGTCACGTAGCGCGACTGCATAAGCAGTCACGCTCGCGCTACGCGAGCCCTAGGTGACATCCCACAAAACTTTTAAAAATTGCAGTTTTGGTCCTTGGCTCTTCAAACTTCGACTAGGCACTTGTTTATTGCATTTTGAGCCCCCGTAATTGATCTATAAGGGCTTCAAGACATATACCCACTTTGTTAAGTCCCCGGGTAACTTTATTGTTACCCGAAAAGGCCTAACTTTCAACGTTGACGCTTTAACCCCTCGCACACGAATTCGATCATAACTTTCTCATATGTTAACGAAACTTTACGAAATTTAAATCGTGCATTCTAGTGAGCATGATTAACATTTACAAAGCTTCGGGTTTGTCAAAAGGTCACTCAGAGGTATATCTTTAAACATGTTGACACATTTAACCCCTGTAGTTTGTAATCTCTCACTTTTAGCTTCGTATGATCCATGATTTATTCGTTTGAAGGTATGAGCATCGTGTAGGGTTAATGTACATTATATTTATTCACAGTTGACACTTAGAATACGTATTTTCACATACTTTCCATGTTTGTCAACTTTAGTCCTTCTATAATATTTCTTTCACACGTTTAAACATTTGACACGTGTCTACACATTATAGGACGTGAATTTTCGAGGTGTTACATCCTCACCCCCTTAAAATAAATCTCGACCCGAGATTTAATGAAATAAGTAAGGGTACTTTTCTTTCATCGTGGATTCAACCTCCCACGTGAATTCGGGACCTCTTCGGGCATCCCATTTGACCTTTACAATAGGTACATGCTTTCTTCGAAGCTTCTTTACCTGTCGATCGTCAATCGACATAGGTTTTTCCATAAATTTTTAAGCTCTCATCTATATGCACATCTGTATGCGGTACAACCAGTGATTCATCAGCGAAACACTTCTTCAGATTGCAGATGTGGAACACATTGTGAATTCCATTGAGCTCTTCAGGTAAGTCTAACTTATAGGCAACTGACCCGATACGTTCGATAACCTCGAAAGGTCCTATGTATCTCGGACTTAGCTTGCCTTTCTTACCAAATCGCATCACTCCCTTCCAGGGTGACACTTTAAGTAGGACTTTGTCACCTACTTCGAAGTGAAAGTCCTTACGCTTAGGATCAGCGTAACTTTTCTGCCTATCACGGGCAGCTTTGAGACGGTCACGAATCTGGACAATCTTGTCCGTTGTTTCGAACACTATCTCTGGTCCTGATAACTGGACATCTCCAATTTCCGCCCAACAATTAGGCGATTTACACTTTCTACCGTATAATGCCTCAAAAGGCGCAGCCTTGAGGCTGGTATGGTAGCTATTTTTGTAGGAGAATTCGATTAACGGTAGGTTCTTATCCCAACTACCGCCTAAATCGATTGCACGTGCACGTAGCATGTCTTCCAACGTTTGAATAGTACGCTCACTCTGACCGTCTATCTGAGGATGGTAAGCTGCACTATAGTTCAAACGTGTGCCCAAAAATTGTTGGAAACTCTTCTAGAAATGTGACGTGTATCTAGTATCTCTATCAGAGACAATAGCCACAGGTATGCCATGTAAGGCTACAATCTTATCAACGTATAACTGGGCTAACACATCGGAGCTGTAAGTCTCCTTGATGGGTAAGAAATGAGCTGACTTAGTCAGTCCATCAACTATAGCCCCTATTGTATCATTTCCTTTTCTTGTCTTGGGTAACTTGGTAATAAAATCCATAGTTACCATTTCCCACTTCCACGTAGGAAGTTCAGGCTGTTGTAGCAAACCTGATGGTTTCTGATGCTCGGCTTTGACTTGCGCACTTGTCAAGCATTTAGCTACATAGGTGGCCACAGACTTCTTCATGCCTATCCACCAATAGTTTGCCCTTAGATTCCGGGTAGCTGATGGCAATTCTTAATCGTTGCCTAATTAGGGTTGCGGCATGTATGCATAAGCAATATGAACCGTCTTTCTTATTTAATAACATAAAACTCTCAGAATATCGAGTTAGGCTATATGAATCTCCTATCTTAAAAATTTACTTAATCAGGTTTTCGGTTCTCCCAATTATGGTACTATCCGTCTTGGAGATTCCATAATAATACAGCCTTAATGGGATATAAATTTTAATTCTACCTGCCTCCCTGGGGTAAGCAAGGTAATCTTAGGAGAATATAATCGAGGTACAAGGAGGTTACAGAGATTCCTTATCTCAGGCTCCAATTCACTCAACAACGCTTGTGTCTAATAAGTGACACATTTATGTTATGAGTCCACATATTTCTTTTCTAGGGAATATGTATTTGGACAATTCTATTCTGGATATCTTCTTTGAATACCATTAGTTGACTTTAGTACCATATAACCATTGAGATATCTTTGTGGTTCCATGTATTAAACCTCCATGCTAATCAGACATGGAATTAATCTATGGGACACACTAGGATACGCCAATCCTCATATGACGTTTTTATCAAACATAGTTTGGCATTCGCAGGCGATATCAAAACAATGAGAAAAATAATTAAAATAACATATGTTGTCGTACTCTATGCGAAGAAAGAGTGCTCTTAGATTTTCGGAAGGATTCCTTGCCGATCTATAAGAATCGGTTACTATGGTTTCCTTGGTAAGTTATACCTTGTGGGTGATAATAAAAATTTTGCTAAGTTTATGGTTCATGAAGATTTATTATTGCCTGTATTAAAAACAGGATACTTAGTAGAAATTATTATTGATAAATGATAAGGAAGTTTATTGTACAAGTGCTTATATTTAATTAGAATGGGAATTTTCACAAACTAGGCACCTAGCTCAGTTGGCTAGGCGCGCGAAAGGGTGCGGCCGGCCTAGACCCAGGTTCGATTCCGGGGACGGCCAGTTCCACCATTTTTTTATGTTTAATATTAATTAATCGCACGGATACGTGTAATTATGAGAGTTGTCTCGTAAGGAGCCTTGATAATTAATTGCTTCTTATCACCCACGATATGGGCTTGATTTTTAAGGCAACCAATCGATTTTTATCACTATATTGAGTCCTTAAGTATGCAACCAAAAGTTTGCTACAAGGATATTAGAAAAGAGTGATTTCTAATAGACATTAATATCAATATAGGATTTGTTGGAGCATTTTCGACGTAACATCGTCACTTTCTACCGGGCATTAAATGACCGGAGTCTTAATCAGGTGGAGACAACAGTTCTCAACCTTTATCATTCATAATATATTTATATGTGCCAATATCAAATAAGTTTCTGCATAAACTGTTTGATAAGGAAAGGTACATATTATACTATTATTATTCTGCACCATCTCTTGGGCGTTCATCCTGACAACTCGTGCGTTTGTTCTCCTGGCCTACTCGGGCTTCCTCGCGTACTTAGGGCAGTTGGTCTTTATGTGCCCCTTCTCGTTGCAGTTGTAGCATGTAGCATCTTTAATCTTCCTGCAATCAACAGTCTTGTGCTCCCTAGACTTGCATATCCCACATGCAGGTGGTCCTGATTTAGAATTGGACTCCATTCTGCATTTTCCAAAGTGGCGTTTTTGGCAAGTCGAGCACCTTGGCTTTTCCTCTGTCCGCTGACCATTCTTTCCAGACCCAGACCTCTCTGAGTCAGTGTTTCCCTTGTGTTTCTTCTCTGATCCTCGTGAGTTATCATCCTCACGCTTCTTCTTACTCTCTTCATATTTCTTTAGCGACCTTAGCCTGACCGCATCTAAAGTAAGGGACAGAGAGAGGTCAGCTACTGACCTAAATGTAGTAGGTCTTGAAGCCTTAACACTGGCTTTGATTTCTGGGGGTAAACCCCCAATGAAGCGTGCAATTCGTTTGGGCTCTGGTGTTACAAGGTAAGGGACCAGTCTGGACAGGGTATTAAAACTAGTGAGGTAAGCTTGACAATCTAAGTTTGTCATTACCAAAGATAAGAAATCTGACTCAATCCCCTCAACCTCGTGTTGAGGGCAGTAATTCTCCTTAATGAGAATAACAAACTGTTCCCATGACATGCTGTAGAGCGGAATCTTCCCAGCAGCTTGAATGAGAGACTTCCACCATGCCAGTGCCTCTCCTTTGAACGATTGGGATACGTACTTCACGACATCCCTTTCAGCGCAACCGCTGATATCGACAACTGTGTCCATTTCATCCAACCAAATCATACAATCAACCGCCCCTTTTTCCCAAGTAAAATCTTGGGGCTTGCAGGAAACAAAGTACTTATAGTTACAGGATTTGGTATGCGGTTCATTATCGAACACTATCCTCTTGGATGGAACACTGTGTTCATTAGATGAATGTCGATCGTCATCCTTCTTTAACTCATCTTTCTTTGAGGGCGGCTTGTTATCAGGCTCTGGAGGAGTTTTAGGGATGGATTTAGGGTGGGGTACAGATGAGGCTTTACTATATGTCTCACTATACTCCTGGAATTGCTCCTTCACAGCTTTAGATACAGCTGAGTCAATCAATGTACGAAGTTCTCCTCTGGTTATATTAATCCTTTCATCATCGCGATTTTCCAGAGGGTGACTATTCCCTTCTTCCGACCCCGCCATGTAGTTTTAATTGCTACATAAAAATTAAACAAGGACAAGGTTTTTACGGAAGTTTAAACAGTTTTATCTTTTTGAACGATTTATTAACCATGTTTTTAATACACATATTGGTTAATTTTGATAAATATATAATTATTCAGGATATTTATTATACTCCTAAATTATAAGTTAATAATAGCACAAAAGGCCTAGTCACTTAGACAAGTTTAATTTATAGGCCTTGATTTTTATAGAATCGAGGCTTCAAGGTTTGAATCAAAGTTCATTACCTTTTTCTTGACAGGGAGTTGTAGGCTACCACTGTCTTTAGCCCCAGAGGACGTTAGTCATAGCCCGTGGGCACTTCATCCATAAGGGATGATTATATAAATAAGGGAATTTAGTATATCCCAAAATGACTTATGTGATTTTATCATATCACATTTTGTCGAGCATGTTAATATGCTTTCATATTTTTAATAAGGATTTGAATCTCTTGAATAGGTTCTACCATCTTGGCCTTGTATGCCGTGATATTTAGGCTAGGTTTTACCTTTTAGATTCTTTTTAATAATTAACGCAGAGCAATCCTAAATTGAACTGTTAACAAGGATCTGAATTTAATTATGGAACTACCATCTTGGCACTGTCTTAATGTGACACATGGCTAGGTTTTGTCCTTTTTTAAATTTTGCCATTTTATTAAAATGGTAGATCTTATAATATAGGAATGATACTTTAAATATAATCGTTCCTTTAAAAATTAACAAGTATATGGTTGCCCTAAACGGGACTTCTATAGCAATTGACTTGACCATGCAAGGGCTAATCAGAAAAATAACAAAGGAACCAAATAAGGTAAAATGAAACAAATTTGGATCTTTCCTATGTTCTTGTCTAGACTCAAGAATGTGCAATTGTGTAACTGAGATTAAACACAAAAGACTAGTGTTTAATTCACTCAGTGTTGGCTCTGATACCAACCTGTCACACCCCGACTTTCCACGTGTCACCGGTGGGCCCGGTGGGGGAGTATCGTGACGTGGTTGGCAACATAATAGTCAAACAACACAATATATATGAATGCACAGCGGAAGCAAAAGATATTTATTATTACATTCCGAATATGAAGTAATATTCAGTATTACAACGGAAGTAAAGGATCCACAGGCGGATCTTAAAACATATCATTTGTTCAACAGACTTTAGACGCCTATAACTTGCAAGATTCCTTAATAGCGCCCTGAGCTTCCAGCCAATTATGTTCAGTACCTGTCACTTAACCCTTTTGGAAAATACGTCAGTTTTCACTGGTAAATACACTCAACCGACTCATTTGAAAAGGAGTTTAAGAAAATTGATTTAGATGCACTAGGCACAAAACCTTTTGACACTTTGATTAAAATGCTCAGAGGCAAAATTAATCTTTTATAACTTGGGAAAATTATTTGTATATAATCTTGTATACAGTTTTACTTATTTGTCGTCCATTAGGGCCGGTTTGTAGGGCCGGACTAGATTAACAGACACGCCACAGGTATAATGCCCACGGGCTATCATCCTCTAAGTGGATTACCAGTTCCGGTATAATGCCCACAAGGATGATACCTCGGAGTGGATTACCAGTTTTTACATAATGCAGCTGTCAGGTGTATGCCTACACCCCGTGCTTAAGTCGTGGCCATTACTTCGAATGATGCCAAGGATATCCGGGACATGGTCATTAACCCCCAAAGGCCATACACCAAATAATGATAAAATAATACATATTAAACAGGTTATGTAAGTACATCAATCACAATCCGATTTAAATGACTACATACACCCGACCAAGCGGTACTTTTATAGTACCGTATCCCAAGCCCGTATAGGGAAAATAAGTTAAGAGTATTTACCTGAGCTAGCTCCTGTCTTAAATAGCAAGAATCTAATACTCAGCCGTAATCACTTAAGTAAGCGTAGGTAAAATTTACCGGAAAGCTCTAGTCTGGAATGATGGTATAAATAATTTATTAGAATGCTAACGGGTCTTTAATTAAGCCTAAGCTTAGCCCGGTTAGTCTTACAGGAAGGAACGGTTCTTACGCACGATTAAGCGAAGACCGGAATAGAAGGTGATTTAGACCCGACAAGTTTGGAGACTTGTATAATATGGGTAAACTAAACACATTCTGGATTTTGAGATAGAACCGATAAGGTTTGACCCGTTTCGGCTAATTTATGTAAACTTGTTACATAAGCCGAACCGAACGCGTAATAAGCGTGACGGGTATTCATTAGAGCCATTTACAGGTTTCCTAAGTTAATTATGCCTCAAATATGTTGTGATATCAGTAAGATGTCTTTCATTATGCCCGACACGAATTTTAAACACAAACTATGCCCCGTAGGGGTAGTTTGGTCATTTTAAAGGTTGTAAAAGAGTTTAAATGTTTAACTGAATTACAGGTCTGATGTAAACAGCAAACATACTTAATTTGATGAGTTATAACAGTAGGCTAAAGAGTATATGTGAAATTTATCATCTTTAACCAAACTATGCCCCGTAGGGGTAATTTGGTAATTTCACATAAGCCGAAAAGCTCAAGAACGAAGTCTGAGTTTATCAACCTTTGCTTACTGTTAAAATATCATAATTTGCCTCATATATCAGTAGGTATCAACCCGGGTATGTCCAATATGATTTTGAGACATACTATGCGTTAAAAACGCTAATTATGGCGTTTAAAGGCCATTTCCGGGTTCGACACTTAAATATGATATTTTTATATTTCCAGAAGGCTTAAAATAATTTATTAATCATATGTGATCAGTATAAAAAGGTTTGGAGTCGTTTAGATAAGTAAAACTCATTTTATGGCCCGTAAGGGCAAAACCGACAATTATCGGATTAAGCCTACGACTACTAGTTATGCTCAGCCTAAAATTAATTAAAAATCTTTAAAAATCCCAAAATAATATATTACATCAGTGGGTATTAAGTTTGATACCAAAAAGTAGGCTTAACTAGGCTATACGCTAGTTACGCCGTTTTATTAACATAAAGCATTAGTTTTGCGACATTGAGCATAACTCTTAATCTACAAGTCAAACTGATGTCAAACTTTGCATACAAGTTTATATATCAGTAACTAAGGTTTCTACACTTTTACATTTTCATAAATCACGTTTTAAGGTAATAAGGGCATAATGGTCAACATATGGGCAATTAACGGAATCATGCGTATTAATCGGATAATTAATGAACCGAGGTGTATAATCACAGAGGGTTATACTAGCATGTAACCTGGTCCAAATGAAGCTCTAAGGTATTTCTAAAACATACCTAAATGGGTCAGAACTGAAGTCAAAGCAAAAGTCAAAGCTTTGCGACTTTCGATTCCGAACCGGGTCTAAACAGGAAATAGTCGGGTCGAACATGTTTGGACATGTTCTTACACTTATTACTAAGTTATAACAATGATCAAATAGGTTGTATATGATCTAGATAGCTAATTATGCATAAATGACATTTTAAGCATCCTGTTGACTTTTTAATTATATGTTTGACCCGACATTTGACCTGGTTAGGGTGGTGATCAGGGGAAACCCTTTTGAGGTTTTATTGCCCACATAAATACCAACCTATAACTACTTTTAATTCGAGATATGACTGAGCCATTATTGACTAATCTCGAAGTCAAACCGTAATTACGACGGTTTGACTTTTAGCTAATTAACCAAGCTAAACTCAAACAAAGAAGAAATAGAAGACTTACAAGAGTCCTATGCACGACTTAAGATCAAATGGACCTGCTTGAGAGCTCCAGGAATGATCAAACAATGCAGAAGAAGGTGTGAGGAGTTGTGTTGCACAAGGTGGCCTTTTATAGTGAATTACATACCACAAATCTTTGACAACAAGGTCTAGGACACACCACAACTCATCAACATGTGTCTCTAAGGCTTAAGGGGTGTCTAGGGGCCAAGTGAGAAGTGAAAAATCGTTTAAAAACGATTACAAGTGCAAAGGCAGACAAGTCCCCTAAGAACTCGGAACTGGCTGATCAGGTGAAGCAGTCGCGTAGCGCGACTGCATAAGCAGTCACGCTCGCGCTACGCGAGCCCTAGGTGACATCCCACAAAACTTTTAAAAATTGCAGTTTTGGTCCTTGGCTCTTCAAACTTCGATTAGGCACTTGTTTATTGCATTTTGAGCCCCCGTAATTGATCTATAAGGGCCTCAAGACATATACCCACTTTGTTAAGTCCCCGGGTAACTTTATTGTTACCCGAAAAGGCCTAACTTTCAACGTTGACGCTTTAACCCCTCGCACACGAATTCGATCATAACTTTCTCATATGTTAACGAAACTTTACGAAATTTAAATCGTGCATTCTAGTGAGCATGATTAACATTTACAAAGCTTCGGGTTTGTCAAAAGGTCACTCAGAGGTATATCTTTAAACATGTTGACACATTTAACCCCTGTAGTTTGTAATCTCTCACTTTTAGCTTCGTATGATCCATGATTTATTCGTTTGAAGGTATGAGCATCGTGTAGGGTTAATGTACATTATATTTATTCACAGTTGACACTTAGAATACGTATTTTCACATACTTTCCATGTTTGTCAACTTTAGTCCTTCTATAATATTTCTTTCACACGTTTAAACATTTGACACGTGTCTACACATTATAGGACGTGAATTTTCGAGGTGTTACAATATGGTATTTGTAAGAAATCTGGTCACAAGTCCTTAGATTGAAAGGACTTGAAAAATGCCATTTGTTACGGGTGTGGTGATAGGGCCACATTAAGACCAATTGCCCCAAACTTGCTAAAGAGGGTAATGCTAAGCCTGGAGACGCAAAGAAAGGAAATGCCCGAGCCTTTCAACTAACTGCAAGGGAAGCAGTTAATGACACGAATTTCATAACGAGTACGTTCCTCGTTAACGATATATGTGCTAGAGTTCTTTCCGATTCTAGAGCCGATAAGTCTTTTGTTGACCATAAGTTTAGTAAACTACTAAACCTACCCAAAAGAACTCTAGATATAGTATATGAGGTTGAACTGGCAGATGGTACCTTAGAAACCGCTTCTTCTATTCTTGATGGATGTTTTATATCCATTAAGAATCATTATATTACTATCTCCCTTCTGCCAATGAATTTGGCGGGGTTCGATGTAATTTTAGGCATGGATTGGTTATCTCACAACCAAGCCCGTGTTGCCTGCAATAAGAAACTCATCGAAGTTAAATCCCCATCTGGTGAAATGCTAACCATACATGGAGATCTACACTATGGTTGCCTGAGAAGGTGTCTCTACTCAAGGCATCCAAGTGTTTGAAGAGCGGATATGTCATCTACATGGCACAAGTGACGATAGATGAGCCAAAGCCAAAGATAGGGGATATCCCACTTGTCTCTGAATATCTTGATTTATTCACCAAAGATCTACCCGGCTTACCCCCGAAGAGAGAAGTTGAAATCAGGATCGCCATCCTGCCCAAAGCTGCACCAGTGACTAGAGCTCTGTATCGATTGGCACCGACAGAGATGAAGAAGTTAAAGACTCAACTGGATGAACTACTGGAGAAAGGCTTCATTTAGCCTAGTTCTTCACCTTGGGGAGCTCCTATCTTATTTGTTAAGAAGAAAGACGGGTCAATGCGAATGTGCATTGATTACCGTGAGCTAAACAAGATAACGATCAAGAATCGTTATCTGCTGCCCAGGCTCGACGATTTGTTCGATCAACTTCAAGGGGCTAGTTACTTTTCCAAGATCAACTTGAGATTGGGATACCATCAACTGCAGGTTAGGAGTGAAGACGTTCCAACGACTGCCTTCAGAACAAGATACGACCATTATGAATTTCTAGTGATGCAATTTGGGCTCACTAATGCACATGCAACATTTATGGATCTCATGAATAGAGGCTGCAAGCCGTATCTAGATAGATTTTTCATCGTATTTATAGATGACATACTTATCTATTATCGTAATCAGACCGATCATGAGAAACATCTTCAATGCATTCTAGAGTTGCTAAAGTAGGATAAGTTGTATGCTAAGTCTCCAAGTGTGAATTCTCAATTTATTGGACACATGATTAGCGAGCGTGGTATCCAGGTGGATCCAGCCAAAATTGAAGCCATCATGAATTGGGAAGCACCGAAGATGCCATCTGAGATACATAGCTTCTAACGATTGGCTGGTTATTACAGAAGATTCATTGAGAACTTCTCAAGGATAGCCACTCCTTTGACTATCCTGACCCGCAAAAATGTCAAGTTTGACTGCGGTCCCAAACAGCAAGAATCCTATAAGATTCTAAAGCAAAAGCTGAGCAATGCTCCTGTTTTAACTTTACCTGAGGGTATCGAAGATTTTGTTGTTTATTGTGATGTCTCGCACTCGGAATGGGTTGTGTGCTTATGCAACGAGCCAAGGTGATCGCGCATGCGTCACGACAACTTAAGGTGCATGAAAGGAATTACACCACCCATGATTTGGAGTTGGGTACCGTTGTATTTGTACTTAGGTTGTGGAGACACTACTTATATGGCAGAAAGTGTATTATATACACTGATCATAAAAGTCTTCAACATCTGCTTAACCAAAAGGATTTGAATATGTGACAATGCCACTGGATGGAGACTTTGAATGACTATGATTGCGAGATTCGCTACCATCCCAGCAAGGCAAATGTGGTTGCCGATGCATTGAGTCGCAAGGAAAAGGTTAACCGATAATGATTAATGCCAAGAGTATTGAACTGAAGATTTGCTTGAATGAGAAGCTACTGGAGCCCAAAAGCAAGCCTTATTAGAGGCTAATATTTCTAGTGAAGGATTGGGTGGAACTGTCGATCAGTTGTCACCTAGGAGGATGGAATCCTGAGATTGAATGATCGAATCTGGGTTCCTATCTTTGGAGGACTCAGAGATCTGATCCTCCAGGAAGCGCATAACTCTAAATATTTTGTTCATCCTGGAAGTGATAAAATGTACCAAGATCTGAAAGAATTATTGGTGGATGGGTATGAAGAAATCCATAGCCACCTATGTAACTAAGTGTCTGACGTGTTCACAAGTTAAAGCTGAACACCAAAAACTGCCAGGACTTCTACAACAGCTTGAGATTCCCAGGTGTAAATAGGAAATGGTAACTATGGATTTAGTTACCAAGTTACCCAAGACCAAACGTGGCAATGACACGATTTGGGTCATTGTAGATAGGATGACGAAGTCTGCTCGTTTCTTTTTAATCAAAGAAACTTATAGTTATGACAAAATTAGCTAAATTATATGTGGACGAGATTGTGTCCCTACATGGCATGCTAGTATCTATTGTATCCGATAGAGATACTAGATATACATCACACTTTTGGAAGAGTTTCCAACAATCATTAGGCATGAGATTGAACTTCAGTACGGCTTACCATCCTTAGACTGATGGATACAGTGAGCGTACTATCCAGACTTTGGAAGACATGCTTAGGGCATGCGTGATTGATTTGGGTGGTAGTTGGGATGACCACCTATCCCTAATAGAATTCTCCTACAACAACAGCTATCATACTAGCATCAAGGCCGCTCCTTTTGAAGCCTTGCATGGAAGAAAATGTAGAACGCTTGTTTGTTGGGCTGAAGTTAGGGAAGCCTAACTATCTGGACCTGAGATTGTCCTGGTGACCACGGAAAAGATTGTTCAAATCCGTGATCATCTCAAAGCTGCCCGTGATAGGCAGAAAACCTAGGCTGGCAAGAGGCGAAAACCTCTTAAGTTCCAAGTAGGGGACAAGGTCTTACTGAAAGTATCACCCTGGAAGGGTGTGATGCGATTTGGAAAGAAGGGCAAGTTGAGCCCGAGATATATTAGACCATTGGAGATAATCGAATGTGTCAGTTTAGTGGCCTATAAGCTTAAACTACCTGAGGAGCTTAGTGGAATTCACAATGTGTTCCACATCTATAACTTAAAGAAATGTCTAGCTGATGAGTCGCTAGCCATGTCACATCACGATGTGCAAATTTATGAAAACCTGAGGTTTTTTGAAAAACCGATTTCAATCGAGGATTGACAGGTTAAAAAGCTCTGAAGGAAATTAATACCTATTGTAAAGGTTAAACAGGATGCCCATCGTGGTCCTGAATACACATGGGAGGTTGAGTCCACTATGCGACAAAAGTACCCGCATCTTTTTTAATAAAATATCGAGGTTGAGATTTCTATTAAGGGGGTGAGGATGTAACACCTCGTAAATCTATGTCGAATAAAATAAAGAAACGTGTCCGAAAACTCTCAGTTATGCCACGTTGTTTGGTGAGAGGGACTATTTTGTGCGAAATGTGGAAGTTTGAATGTGGAGGGACCATATGTGTCAACATGCCATTTTATGGCCTCTGAGTGACCCCTTACGTACTGCAAGCCTATGTATAATTTATTTGTATATGGCAATAGGATACGGACTACAATGCTTATAGCTTACGGTCCGTAAGCCAGAAGACCGTACGGTCCGTAAGCACTGCCACTAGCAGTTTTGTTTGGAGGCTAAGAATCTCTGCCCTTGTGCCTCCTATCTCGCAACCCTGAACATCTTTGCAGCTCATGACACCTTAGTACCCACCTGGAGACATCCTACAACAGCCCTTACACCTATCATGATCCTATGATCAATCCTCAAGTATAAATAGAACCCTTGTGCTCATTGAAAACTTGCTCATTTCTTATAAACTTCATCTCTACTCTATTCTGGAGCTTGCCTCTTCTAAGAGGCCTCCCCTGAGTTCAAACATTTTCTATGGATCACCAGTAAGTGTTCCTTTCCTACTCTTTCTTTTTCTAGGCTAAGAATTTAGCCGAAAGTCAAGCAAATTGACTTTTGCTTTGACTTTCAGTTTAGACCATTATGGTCCGGCCATTGTTCGAATTGAATGTGGCAACGTGATTATAATATGGTAGGTGTTAATCCCTCAAAAGGGAACCTCCTGGAAATCATGTTAAGTTGGCCAAATGATGGATCAAAGTTATGTTTAATAAAAAGTAAAAACGCAGTTTTTGGAAAACTTATAAAATGAACTTGTAAATGTTTAAACACATGTTTTTGACATCATCTCAGTTGGTAATTAATATTAGAACATGTATGAACATGTATAAACATGTTCAGCCCGTCATTTCCAGTTTACATGTCGGTTCCCAACCGAAAGCCAGGCAGCTTGAGCTCTGCTTTGACTTTTGATTCTGACCCGATTTAGCAACTTTAGCTACTGATTCTAGGTTGCATTATGATCATATTTTAGTGTAGAATAACCCTTTGTGGTTATATTACCTGATCATAATCAGTTCTTGAGTTTTTACACAAGTTCATATAATATGCCATTTTATAACTAAAATACCCTTTTTATGCATAACTTGGTTTTAAACCATAATGAACATGTAAAATGAATTAGCTACAGACTTGGTAACTTAATTAGAATGTTTTGCCATATTTAACTTGTTTATGGCTCATCCGATCACCCTATATTGCCTATGCGCAAACGGTTAGCTTATGTAACTAGATAACGTAAGTTTACCGAATCGGGTCAAATCTTTTCAATTTCTTTGAAACTCCAGAATGTAAATAAGTTTACCCATATTATACAGGTCTTAGTACTTGTGAGGGTTTAAACTACATTCTACCCGGTCATCGCTTAATCTAGCACATGGTACCGTTTTCGTTAATTTAAGTTAACCGGTTCAAGTCTATGACTTGAATAGGACCCGTTCACATTCTAATTGGTTATTATACCATTCATTCCAGACTAAGGCATTCCAGTAGATTGCAACCGTGCTAGTTAATTGTGATAACAGGTGTGCTTATCATTATATCTTGCATTGTAAGATTTATTAAGCCAGGTAAATACTCTTAACCTATTTTCCCAATACGGGCTTGGGATACGGTAAATTATTACCGCCTGGTCGGGTATGGGATCATGTGTTGGATTTTGACTAAAAATCCGCGTAACCCGTTTTAATATGTTTTGCTTGATAAGTTAAACATTGGGGGTTAACGCGACTGTGTCCTGGATATCCTCAGCTCATTTAATTTCAAATGGCCACGACTTAAGCACAGAGTGTAGGTATACACCTAATAGATGC
This sequence comes from Helianthus tuberosus, assembly GCA_030545235.1. Taxonomy (NCBI): domain Eukaryota; kingdom Viridiplantae; phylum Streptophyta; class Magnoliopsida; order Asterales; family Asteraceae; genus Helianthus; species Helianthus tuberosus. The sequence goes on from JARYGA010057282.1 coordinate 24,936, forward strand.
TAATTCTAATATAAAATATTTTTCTACCCATATTGGGGATACCCTTTATGGGTTATAAGTGGCGTGTCCGTTAATCATGTCATCGCTTTCTGTACCAGGCCCCATATGTATTGACAGACATGTAAAACTATATACAATATAATTATTATTATCCCAAGTTATTTATAAAAATATATGTGCCTTTGTGCACTTAAAACAATTTTGAAAAATTTTCGAAATATGTCGGTTATTTGTATTTAACAGTGTAAATTGACGTATCTTTAAAAAACTGAGTGAAAGGTTGGAAGGTTACGAAATAGGCTGGAAGTGCCCGATAATGCTTAAGAGGAATTTGCAACTCCTTGCATTTGAAGCCTAATAGTCTGTTTATCATTTTCTTGTTATGTCGATCCGCCTGTGGATCTTTAGATACAACTCCGTTTGTATAATTATTTTTGAACATTCAGACATTTATATTTGTAATAGTAATTTAATTCCAAGACTTCCACTGTGCTATTTGTGTATTTGTATCAATCTCGTCACGTACCCCAAGTCCGGGCCCA
>JARYGA010057283.1:0-44603 GCA_030545235.1 Helianthus tuberosus
TTAACTATTTTGTAAAACAAAAAAACGTCAAAGGCCATGTAATTAAATTTTATAAAATAGTTAAAACTAGTAAATTACAACTACAGGGACTGTTTGTGTAATAAATAAAACTTAAAAACTAACTTCAGTTAAAAAAAATTAACGAAAGTTCATTGAGTACCAACATGTTGATAAGTAGGATTATTGTATACCAATTACGTAGGTAGGATTATTATTTACCAATGGGGCAAAGGTTGGTTTATTGAAAACCAATTTTCTTTTTTATTATGTGAGTCAACTATACTTGAACGAAAATTTTAACGTCGGGTTGTTATAAATCTGAGTATCGAAAAAAATGATATCATAGGATAAAATTCAGTACTCCGCCACCGCCCTTCTCTACATATAAATTGTTCAACAAAACAATTCATACATATGGTAAAATTAAAGAAGAAAATATGTAATAAATAAATCACATTTAAAAGATGGGAAGGATTACATACATCAGATACGTATTATTAGTCAATTCATTATATTTCATAGGAGAGATTATTGTTTAATTAATCTTAGAATTTATTGGTCATAACTCAATATTTAATTTTGAATTTCTCCAAAAAGCACTTTTCGTTAAATCACTATAAAAAGTCGTTCATATGATAACGTATACATATTTTGTTTAAACTTTTTTTTTTCTGTATTGATATAAAAAATCAAGAAATTAAATTGGTTGAACAAAATAATATACAACCATGCGGTCTAGTCATTATCATGAGATCCCCACTGTCATTTCCATTCTTGTATTGTCTTTCTTCTTGTTTTCGCCTATATTTGTGGTAAAGGGTTCCGAAAAGTTATGGCAAGAAAACGGAAATTCGATGTTGAGTGATGAATCTAAGAAGATGAAGTTGATAAATGCTCAGCTTAAGAAGATCAACAAGCCTTTTGTTAAGTCGATTGAGGTAATTCTTCTATTGGATTTTTTACAAAAGCATGTTTTACATGTTTATGATTATTATATTTATCTAGACATTTAATACTAATTATTGATTCTTATTTTTTAATCAGAGCCCGGATGGTGATATAATAGATTGCGTTTTGATTCATCTTCAGCCAGCTTTTGATCTCCCAAAGCTAAGAGGAACGATGCCAATGGTATATTTTATTGAGAGTTGAAAATTATGATTCTGCCACTAACTTAATTTATATTAAGTAATCTAAATTGTTTATATTGTTTTAAAAAATAAAAATGAACAGGACCCTCCAAAATTTCCAAAAGAACATGGTAAAAGGAGAACAAGTTCTAGAGTGAAGCAGGCATGGAGTTCAAATGGTGAATCATGTCCAAATGGAACAATACCAATAAGACGAACAAGTGCAAGTGACATACTAAGATCTCGTTCTATATCTAAATTTGGAAAGAAAATTAGTGCAAAAAATAACTCAAGTGGCCGAGGGCATGAGGTAACCACTTTTATTCGTTTTATCATCATGCAAAGTTGGATATACATAGGATGTGAATTTCTGACACGACCCGAAAACCTGACACGAATCTAATACGAAATTCGTGGGTTTAGGTTTAGTCTAAACGGGTTTGGGTTAGTTTCAGGTTGAACCAGTGAACCCGTTTAGCTAAACAGTTCGGGTTTGGGTCAACCCGGTGGGGTTGGCAGGTTGACCCGTTTAACCCATTTAAATCATATTTTATTTTTTACAACATGTTTTGTATCATAAATTAATTTGGGTGGGTATTTTATGTCATAATTATAACTTAAAAAGAGAAATTAACATAATAATTTATAATTAAAATGTAATTCTATTATATACAATTGTGTTCTTTTAGTAGTAAACTTTTAATTTTATTTTAGTATACTAATTTTCGAAAAAATTAAAAATTAAAAAATTTGTTGAACGGGTCATGTTCGGGTTCATATGTATGACACGATTTTCGGGTTAGGGTCGCGTTCGGGTTTGTAAAAAAAATTCGGGTTTGGGTCAGGTTGGACCCGCCAACCCACAAACACGACCTATTTAACACCCCCTAATACATTTTAATAAATTTTGATAACCAACATACCAAACTATTTTTAATCACCAACTCTATTTTTATATGTATAAAAATATGATATCTTTTTAAAAAAGTTAAAATGGTAAACCACATTTTTGGTGATTAATTCTGCTACAGAAAAGCCGACAAAGCATTTTTGTTTTCGACTAATAATTTAAAATTTATTCAAGCTATATATCAATATTAAATAATAAAAGATATACCGTTTCATTAAAATCTGTAGTCAACCACAAGACCGGGCTTTTTAAAAAAAAAAACCACAAGACCGGTATAACTTTTTTTATTTATAAAGAAAGGTTAATTATGGAATAATGATTATTCTTTATAGTTAATGCTATGCGTTTTAATTCTTTTTGCATCTTATATACATTACTGTTATCTATTAATTTTGGCATCAAAACATACAAATTTTATCCTTAATAAGTTAAAAAAATCAGAAAGTCCAGACTCGCCGGTGTTTGAAAACTGGACTACCAGTCGGCCTGCCCGGTTAAAACGGGAGCTACCTGTGCCACTTACGTTCACATGCAAACGAATTGGTGAAAACCACTTGTCTTGCCCTGCTTTGTCTCTTTGCCGATGATCTAGTACTTGAGACCTGTCCGGCCTGTTAAACTAGTTAACTAGTTTAGTTCACAGTTCGATCTTTAAAACATTAATAGCATTTAGTTTCTTTACCAAAAGAAAATCAAAATTATAAGAAAATATTAACAATAACTTGAATCGTGTTAGTTATTCTTTACAAATACTTTTTTAAATGTATCAAGATTTTATATATGTTATAATATTTCTAAAAAGTTTTAATTATGGTTATTGTATTGTATGTTTGTACTTGATAGCATGCATTGGGATACTTGTTGGGAAAGAAATACCATGGAATAAAAGCTACTTTAAATGTATGGGCTCCAAACCTTGCTCATAAAGATGATTTTAGCAATTCACAAATTTGGGTTATTTCTGATGTTCCAAATCATGATCTCAATGTTATTGAAGCTGGTTGGATGGTACCTTCCCTTCCTTTTATATTTATATATTTACTTCATTTAAAATCATTTTTTCTTGTTTCTAATATAAATATTGAATTTATTAGTGGGTTTTTATATAAATTACATTAATATTCATATTCATTTAAAACTTGAGAATTTGTACTAATATATTATGAGAGACAAATTAACTGAAAATTTAATTCGCTATTCTTGAACGAATTCATACCCATTTTAGAATATATATTTTTTTCATCATATCATAGTTTATATAATATTTTTAAATGTTTCAATTTTTTTTGGTGTATTTCTTATGACAGGTTTACCCTGGACTATACGGAGACAATTCCCCAAGACTTTTTATTTATTGGACCGTAAGTATTATTATTATTATTATGTTTAATAAATAACCAACATTTTCAAAATTTACAAAGACAGACATCTTTTTATTACTATTCTCAATTATCACAAACGAAATATTATACATATTTTTTTATTTTTATTTAACTACTAATATTAACATTTCGAAACTAAATGAATGCAGAATGATGGGTTTCAAAAGTCAGGATGTTACAATTTATTGTGTTCAGGATTTGTCCAAACGAGTAATCAGATCAGTGTTGGAGCTGCTATTGCAGAAATATCAACTTATAGTAGTAGCCAGTTTAATATCGACCTAATGATATACAAGGTAAATATTTTAATCTTTTGAATACACTGGTTGTCAAGTTGCTAATCTCGCAGTTTGACTCGTGTTGATCTTGATCTTCGAGTCTTGGTAACAGTGTCTAGGGATGTTCACGGTTTGGTTTTGGCGGCTTTTAAGTCTTTAGTAACGGTTTTTTAACAATTGTAAATAGAAACGGAACCAAACCAAATCGATACTAATGGTCTTGCATCGATTTAGTTTCACAGTTTGAACTTATTGGGCCTGGGGCGGATCCAGAGGTGTTTTGGGGTTTCCTAGGAACCCCTTGGTTTGGAAAAAAATAGAAAAATTAGTGTAAACCTTGTACGATTTGGAAAAAAGATGGTCAGAATCTATTAAAAGGAACCCGGTGAAAAAAATTCCTGCATCCGCCATTGTGTATTGGGCCTTTATAAAAATTTGCATAAAATATCTTCAAAACAAAGAAATTGTTTCTAGTGTCGCAAATCATCGTCTAAGGTTATACGAGCCGAAAATGTCCCAACAACTAAAAAAATTAAAAAAAAAAAAAAAAAACATTTGTGAAACCAAACAGACGACCAATTGGGATAGTTTCACAGTTTCAAACTGAACCTTGAACACCCCTAACGAATGCTACAAATACATATAGGTATATAGGTATTAGTAACATATAAACATGGTTGTAACATTGATTTTAACAGGACCCGGAGACCAGGAACTGGTGGTTGAGTATGGATAGCCACATGATAGGGTACTGGCCTTCGGCTCTGATCCGGGAACTTGCAGACCACGCAACGATGATTCAGTTTGGAGGAGAGGTGTTCGATAGTCAAGCATCGGGTGGGCACACGTCGACTCAAATGGGAAGTGGTCACTTCCCAGGAGAAGGGTTCGGGAAAGCTTCGTTTATTAAGAACATAGAATTGGTTGATGGGGAAAATACTAGCATCCCAGAGTTGTCGGATATAATTCTGGGTGCAGAAAAACCCAACTGTTATGATGTTACAAGTGGGTATAATGGCATTTGGGATAATTATATCTTTTTTGGAGGACCTGGAAATAATCCACAATGCCCCTAACATGTTTGTTGTATCAATTTTCTAATACAATAATATAAAACAATTTTTTTTTGTTATTTTTTATGGTTAATTGGTTACTTTCTTTTGCTTTTATGTGAACGAAATATTAAATGCTTAAAGACATTATTTTGTTTTGGACTAATTGGTACAATGTAGAATAAAAGACATTTTTTCCAGGTATTGAAAAAACTAATTGGTCATGCACACGCTCTACGGTGGGGCGACCTGTTTTTTTTTTTTTTGGTACCAGCTTGGTCCATTTTTTAAAAAAAATATATGGCGTATCTAGTTTTTGTAAACAAACTAATGAACGTAAGTTTCAAGAGGAAAATAAAAATGCGTATATTATTTATGGCGTAAGAGATTAATTTAAGAAAAAGTTTTAAAAAAAGTTTTTAACTTTTTACTGTAGGGCTGTAGAATAAACCAATGTTACTTAAAACTGGACCTCTTTGACCGCTTCTGTTTGTATAACTTGACCCGAGATCAGGCTAAGCTTTTAAGATTCATTTAATAGATGAGCTAAAAAGCTTAATTGCTATTACAAAAGGTTGTTTAAGTTGTTTAACTTGTTTACGAACCAAATGCACATTTGGTCTCAACTTCGAAGAGAATATATATGGGTTAGGATCAAATACAAAGTCTCCTAAAAATAAGAAATTGTAAGAAGTCTTTGTAGAATAACTTTACCCGAATATGTATATGGTCGCAACACGTTTTAGGTCCTTGGAATAATAGACGCTTGTTTTTTACGTTAATTGTGTATAATGACAATTTTACCCTTGATCTGAAAACAAACAAAAAAAATATTAATTACCCAGCCTAACCCAAAAACTCCTCGTAGAGACCACTGAAACCATAATCTTTCCCAACTTACGACTCGATGTTAAAATATCAACTACCACACAGGAACCATCCGGGTTTTGAGAATGATTAGTTGGCGATAGTGATTGACGGACTAAAATCCGCTCTAAGACCTCGTATACAACTTACTTGTTGACCCATCATATAGGGTCGTACAACCATGAAGTCCACTATTAAAACACAATTGTATAGGAAAAAGGAAAAGAAAACAAAAAAAAACTATTACAACATAAAATCCGTAGAATCTAACTCATGATGTTGCATTTTGATGGAATTTAACACAAAAATCACAAAAGTAAATCCCTTATTGCTACTTCAAGATCCAAATGCAAACAGCCAACAAATGGAACTTCTAACGATCTTTCATATAAATGCACGAACACTAAAGTTTCTTACTTGACCGATATCTTTTCAAGCAAAACTTTACCTTCATCACTCAACTCAACATTCTCCATTTTCACCCGACGATGCATAATCGGGCTCGTTTTTCCAGCAGATGCATAAATCCTAATCAAAGATTCCAACACGTCACCACCAACATTATCATCAGCTTTCTGCAAAACCTTCACAAACCCTTCAGCACCATCAACATCTTTACTACCCTCATAATACGCCATAAGCTTCCGAATAACCGCTGCCCCAGGAACCCACTTTTCACCAATTGCATTATCAACGCAACTAACAGCAGATACAATCTCACCTTTTTCCAAATGATAATTCAAGAAAATCTCCCATGTTTTAGCATTCGGTTTCGCACCTCTCCGTTTCGATAACTCTCTAAGCTCTTCCGCTTTTACAAACGAATCGGATTTTAAATAAGCTCCAATAAGAACATTTGCGATCCGAATATCGTAAGTCGGAGAACCCGATACCCATTCTCTGAAACATTTTTCAGCTCCTGGTAAACCATCTAATTTGACCAAAACTTGTATCATGTTTAGATAACTAATATTTGCCGTTTTTGGAAATGCTAGCTTTAACGATCGCCAGACGCGATACACTTCAATTAGATTACCGGTCTTCCCGTATAACGTTATCAAATGCTGAAACGCCGATAGATTTTTGTGGGCGTTTTTCTTCTCTAATTCTTTTAGTGCGTCTTCCGCCTTGTTGGTCAAACCAGAGTCAACGTATATCGATGCCAGATTCGAATATGTAGTCCAATCTTCCGAAACTTCGTCATCCCTTTTTAATTCATTAATTACGCGTTCAACCGCAGAGATATCATTCAATGCAGCAACGGCTCTCATCCAAATATTGTAAGTCAAAATATCAAGTTTGACTTCCGATGCCTTCATTTCCATAATGATCTCTGGAATTTTTTCGGGTTGACCGGTTTTTTCGTATAGAGTCATCATGCAATTGTAATGAACTGAAGTTAACGTTAAGTTTAATTCTTTCATTTTTTCGAACATAGACTCGGCTTTGTCGGTTATTAATTCTTTGCAGTAATGGTTTAAAAGCGGACCGTATGTTAAGTGGTTTTTTGATTGTTCGGGGAGACTAACGAAATAAGCCTCTGCAGCATTTATTCCCTTTGCTTTGGCGATTAGATCGATGTGTATAGCTTGATCACCGACTGTTTTGTTCATTCCCCTTTCTGCCATAGTTTCTGATAGCTGTAAAATCATACAACGATCAATATAGAAATTATGTAAAAAAATAACCGTAATAGAAAGTCTCTCAGTCAAAACTTCTTTAGATACATTATCATAACAAGACCATAGGCTTATGTAGGGATGCTATTTTAGGTTTTATTCTGTTTGTTATTAGTAATATTCGACAACAAAAGTGGAGATATTCACACATATGCACTCTGTTGCTTATACAAATATTTCACAATATGAAAACATAAGCCTTTTAACAAAAAAAGACTGAAGGTGGAAATGACGATAATCATGATTCATGAGTTTGTATCAAACTCTAAACTAGAACTACTCATTTCAATTCAAACTAATAAAATAAATTTGAACATAAATCTAGAAAAAAAAGTGACTTTGCCACTAATCATTACAACGAAGTTTGGCTATGTTCATTTCTGAATACAATCAACAAACACAATATCAAAGAATGATCCTGACAGCTATAACCGGATACGCTGCCCTAAAACATTTGCTCTATGAACAATATCATCCTTTAATAAGCACACTAGTGATATAGCACTGCTGACCTCTGTAACTAGTTCTGCATTACATATAAACCTACATACACATTTTCTGTGCAGCCTAAGTAAGTTCATCGAAATCATTTTTCGAATTTACAGGACTGCTCAGTGCTTACTAAACATACTTTCATAAAGACCTATTCCACTGGCTTTTCTAGGCAGCCTAAGTTGTTTTATTTCATCTCCTGCTACATTTTTAGTAAAAAAAAAACTGAAGTAAAACAATTTAACTCGAAACGAGTACTTAGATATCATTTCGAGTGGCTGATAACTCATCTTACAATCAAAACTTAATTCTACACTTAACTCACACAACAATCCACCTGAATCCAGGTGTCTGCATCACCATCTAGTGGTCATAACTACAGCTCATATTTAACTTCATCATGCTAGATCAATACAAAATACATTACAAAAACATCAAATCAACGCCTTTAACAGAGGTGAGCAATAACCGAACCGTTAACCAAAACTGAACCAAAAACCGACGAATCCAAACTAAAATTAACGGAATTAAGCGGGTTTTTTTGGTACCTTGGAGTAACCGAAACTAACTTTTATACCTTCATCCCATGTTTTATACCTCCATTTCATGTATTTATACCTTCAATTTCATGTACTTGTATATATATTCATTTCATGTATTTATACCAACATTAAATGTATTTCAAAGCAAAAAGTATTAGCCCAAGTTTAGTTTTGGTTATTAACCTGACAAAAAACTGACAAACTAACTAACTAACTGAATAACAAATTCGTTAACAGACCAATGACTTGAGTTTGAATTAAGGCTAATAACAGAACCGAACCTTTAGAGCCGGAGCGTATCGCTTGCGATGACGAAGGATTCTAACGGTGTGATCCACCTCCCATTTGTACGCCTTCTTTCTGGACTTAACAAACTGATTCAAATTCTGTCGAACACTAACATCTGATCCTCCATCTTTAAACAGCCGCCTGTAAAGCGCTTCTTCCAGATACTTCTTCGTAGATCTCTTCGTTATACTCTTTGTTCTCCCGAATCGTTTGATAAACAGCGAAGACGACATCTTTCAACGTGAATATTGGATTCGAATCGAGTGGATATTGGTTTTGAAACCCTAATTGTGAGGGTTTAGGGTTTACGAGTGTAGAAGAAAGGGGGGTTTCGTGTGGTGTTGGAGCATGGGGTCTAGGGTGCACCCTCAGTTTTCTGGGCTCAAGACTGATATTTCGAAAGAGGCTTAGGCCCATTTCCTATTTATCCGGATAGGGAGCTTATTTAATACCCGAGGACTGAGGGGAAGAAAACGCTATCTTGGCCCGTTCTATATCATAAAATCTTTTTACCGTTACCGTTCAAAAAAAAAAAAAAAAAAAAAAGTATAGTCAGAGCATTCAATTCTGGTTATTGGGAAAAACCAGATGAGTTTGGGTATTGAGGGGAAAACTAAACCATATCTATCGTAGGTAGGGCTGTAAACGAATCGAACGAACACGAACAAGGCTTTGTTCGTGTTCGTTCGCTAAGAATATTATGTGTTCACGAATGGTTCATGAACACTTACCGAACGAGATTTTTTGTTCGTGTTCGTTCGTTAAGGAAATGAACATGTTTATGAACGGTTCACGAACACAAACGAACACAGATAAAATCGACGAAGTTCAATTGTATTTTTCGATGTAAATAATAAGAAAAAAAGGTGGAGGTAGGGTTTCCTATTTTATTTGTTTGAATAATGAGATAAATAAGAATTAAGGAATATAAAAGGTTTAGATAAAATACTGTATTGGAATCAGGTTCAATTTAAAGATTTAACATCTCTACCCCTTCCTTCCATATGATCGTATAGGAAGACCAAAATTTTTTAAAGGGTAAAATAGATGATGGTGCGTGGAATAAGGGCTTTTCATCTTGTGTGGTTTCTAACTAAATTGTACAAACATAACTTATTTATAGCCAACACTTAACCATTACATCTTTATTAGGTCATGGGTTCGATTCACACAAAGATCTTTTTCCTCGATATATTGGGTTTCCTCCTGAATTGAGATGGATATGATCGGGTGGTTCCGTTGGTGGCATGATAATACTCCAGCGGACCGGTAGTGAACCAAATTTGCCATTCAAACTATTTTATTAAAGATAACAATATTTTTTTAACTAAACTTACAAAAATAAACTTACAAAAACATATTTTTATAAGTTTTTATTAAATTAGATTTATAATGATAATGATATTTTTTTAATTACGTTATAAAATATGACCCATACTTCAAATAAAATTCAAATGTTAAACAATTTATAAACGGGTTGGGTATTTTAATAACTATGAGCAAGAGATTTCAAACTGGTGAGATAATTATCATATACATTTAGTTTTTTTATTATGCTCTACGAATATTCAGTTTTCATTATTCAACCCGTGTAATACACGGGATTATAACATAGTTAAGGAATATAAAAGGTTTAGATAAAACACTGGATTGGAATCAGGTATTAGTACCTGGTTTTTATCAAAGGAAATGTATTTTTTATTTGAAATAAAAGATATTCATTATCAACAATAATTTACATCGAGATAGTTGGTAAACGGGCAACAAGCTTCGCCGCTACCCCCTTTTTGAATAGCAAAACTAAGCCTTTTAAAAACTACGTCCATAGATCTCGGGGTCATAATATTACTATGCATGACCCTTTGAACTCGACTAAGTAGGTCCACAGCCTCTGGCGCCAGAAAACCAAAAGTATCAAAAGCAAATGGGATAAACACGTGCTGGTTGTCAAGGCACGCTTTCTCATGCTTGATCACTTTACCCGAAGCAGCCTGACCCACTGTGAAAGCACTACTCCCTAAGCCCACAAGCGGGGAAACCCCTGTTAGATCCACACAGGCGTGTTTTCCTCATACCCATCCAAAGACAAGAATGTCGGTTGGTCGAAGGGTAGATCTCCCTTCCAACGGGTCTGCTAAGAAATTAACGGGTGCCTCTTTCTTAACAGAAATACCAACGTGACGGGTGGTCCATAGGACAACCCTTAATGATGTTAAAAGACGAATGTATCCCTCACTTGATCGCGTAATTATCTTGAATTAGATTACTACAGTTGCTTATGTTTCAGGTACACTTGGGAGCTTAAAATGGAGAAAACGCTGCTTTGGATGGATTGGAGTGGAACGGGTCGTGCATGGAAGGAAAGAAGAAACAAAACCCAAGATTCAGGGGTCCACCGTAACTTACGGTGGCTACCGTAAGTTACGGTAGCCCTGAAACCCAGATTCTTCCACCGTACCACAGTAGCAAACCACCGTAACTATTTGAAGTCCACCGTAACTTACGGTAGGCACCGTAAGTTACGGTGGAGGCGACGGACAAAAGTGTAACTGCTCATTAAAACAGTTTTTGTAGGTGCCTTTTCACATTATCTTATCATTGGACGTTTCTCTGGAGATTGGGGGAGAATTTGGCTAGTTTTTGTTGGTTCCAAACATTTCTAAACATTTGGTTTTGGTTTATGATTCGTATGAACTTGAACTTTGATGTTATGATGATCAACCGAACAATGTCCGGCTAAATTTGTGGTGATCATCTTAGGTGAAGGTTTCTCTAAAACTCTTGTGTGTTTGTTCCTTTATTTCTAGAATGATAACTTTGTGTTTGCTTTGATTATCATGGTGTATGAATACTTAATTGTAGCTTGTTAATTGGTATTGCAATTCTAGTCTAAATCGTACGTTCTTGGTGTCGTTGACAATCGAGATATCACGGGAAGGGTTAGGGTTGGATATTGATTGATTGATCATCGGGAAACGACCTCGCATTAATATAATCCGAGTACTTTGTTCCCTTTCATCACAATAATTGTTTATACACGAGTTATGTCTATGTAACTCTTTCTAGTTGGAATTTCGCACAAGTGTTAAAAGAAACTGAATCCTAAGATGGTCATTGTTCTCATAATCTGAATTAAAAATCCAATCTTGATTAGTAAGTAATTGATAATTTAGTTTTCTAAAACAAACAATCCAAATCATTGATCTTTAATTTCTGCATATTAGGTTAATTGTAGTTAAATTGCAAAGCTATAGAATCAACACATTTTCCACATACTCCCTGAGTTCGATACCCATTTACCACTATCTATTAGTTGTTATTTGGATTAAATTTGCGTGTACCACGACAGCACGTCAAATTTTGGCGCCGTTGCCGGGGAGTAGTGCGCAACGTGTGTCAGTTTGTTAGTGTTGCTTTGTTATTTTCGGGTTTACGCTGGTGTGTTTAGTGTGCAGGTATTATAGGTGCATGCATACTAGAGGCTCTCACAAGTCGTCACCACTATCGTTTGATCCGGAGATTGAAAGAACATTAAGGCAAAACCGAGTTTTAGTACGAGAAACAGAATTATTGGTTCACCTACCTCACCCATCACACCACGAAACATCATGCAAGAATCTCAAATACCACCCACAACGGGTCAAACGACCTCATCATTTATACCTACTTCCACACGACCATCACCAAACACAACCATACCTAATACCACTACAAATCCTACTCCACCTTATGACACTACACCAACCAACACCACACAACCGATCACTACTCAAGTTGAACCCAATCTTACCTTTAGCCCTTCTTCCACAATTCCACCATTGTCACACTTATTTCCCCCAACTACGGGTCAATCATCTTCTAATTATCCAATACCACCAAATTCAACCATTGTCCATGCTACTTCTACATTTAGACCATCGAACCAATTGGGTTTCCAATATTCATCCCTTCCATTCGGGCAATCCTCGGGCATTCAAGGAGATGGATATGATGATGGTTATGAAGAAGATTTTAGAGGATACGAAGAAGAAGGATTCTATTATGGGGGTGATGGAGGTAATTTGGGACCTCAAGGAGGAGCGGGTCAACAAAGTCAACCGATCCAACAATTTCAAGACACGAGTAGATTACCGGTTGGGGTGCAACACATTAGACCGCAAGAGCCACAATTGCAACGCCCTACACCGCTACATCAAGTGCGTCCTCAAAATACACAACCTCAATTTCAACGGCCGATTCCACAACAACCGCCAATGCATCAATACCAATATCAACCACCCTTTGCAACTCAAGGGCCTATGCAAGGGCAAATGGGTCAACCAAGAGCACCATTGGGTGCCCCTCAAAGACATCACCGGGAGGTAGTACGGGGAATTGAAGCTCACTTCCAGCCTATTATCACTAACAATCCTTCGCCGGTAGTGATTCCTCATCATGCAGATGGAAGAACTTTTGAAGTGAGAACAACCGCCCTCCAAAGTCTACCAAAGTTTAAGGGGTTAGCAACGGAAGAACCTTATTTTCATTTGGAGACTTACGATTCTATTTGCAACACCATTGGAGGCCAAGGTTTCTCTTCGGATGATGTCAAGTTAGTTCTCTTCCAGTTTTCTTTGGAAGACAAAGCAAAGAGATGGTTTCATACTTTACCCTCCGCGTCGATCTTTACATGGGCCGATATGCAACAGATTTTTTTGGATGAATATTACACCTCGCAAAAGACTAATGATGCAAGGAGAGGTTTGAGAAGCTTCCAACAACAATCGGGGGAGATGTTTCATGAAGCGTTTGAAAGGTTCAATATGATGTTACGGAATTGCCCTTATCACGGGATCCAACTTTGGGAGTTGTTGAACGCGTTTCACGAAGGGTTGAGTTCAGAGGATGCACGTGATTTGATGTCGATTACTAATGGTACATTCGGTACGAATTATGAACATGTCGATTGGGCATTTTTAGAGCAAATGGCGGTGAATTCCAAGAGGAAGGCCCAATCTTCAAGACGGGCAAGGCATGTGATACAAAGGCCACAAGTGCATGGAGTAGAGAGTGGCAATGTTCAAACCACAAATCAAGTGTACAACGTGTGCACTAATTGCAACGAAATAGGCCACACGGCGGAAGTTTGTGTAGTCGGAGTGGTTGATGAGCATGTAGAGGAAGTGAATGTCGTTCAAGGGGGTGGTCGAAATTTCAATATGAACTCCAACACATACCACCCCGGGTTACGAAATCACCCTAATTTCCGCTATGGGAACGCGGCGAACCAAGCTAACCCAAACTTTCAAGGAGCTCAAGGTAACTTTGCACCTCGTCAACAATACAATCAAGGCAATTATCGGGGGGGGGGGGGGCAACTATGGTTATCAAGGGAAATTTCAACAAACGGGTCAAAGTGGTTCGGGTCAAAATTCATCAAGCGGGAATGAAGTCATGGATATGCTTCGGGCTATGTAACAAGACATGCAAAAACGGAATCAACTCGATGAAGTCCGGATGCAAAAGGATGAGGTTCGTGATAAGAGCATCCAATCACTAACAACCCAAATGGGTCAATTGGCAACCGACGTGGCGGAATTGAAGAAAAGCAAAGGTCAACTTCCTAGCGACACCAAGGTAAATCCTTCCCATGGTTCGTCACGAGGTAGCAACGTTAATATTAGTCATGTTAGTGTATTGAGAAGTGGCAAAGAATTTAAAGCAAATTTGTCACCGGGTTTGGTTGAGGGGGTAGTTGAGGATGTCACGGGTAATGAAAGTGACGATGATGAAGTTTCACCAGTTAAACCTAAAAATGTTAAAAAACCGGGTTTGGGTGAAAATGAAAAAAGTGAAAAAGATGAAGGTGAACCGAGTCAAGTCCCGTTTCCATCGGCTTTACTTGACCCGGGTAAGAAAAATTTTATTGCATCAAAAGGTCCCCAAAAAGAAGAATTATGGGACATGTTTAAACAAGTAAAAATCAATCTTCCATTACTTGATGCAATAAAACAAGTACCCGCATACGCCAAATTTCTAAAGGAATTATGTACACAAAAAAGGCAACAAAAGAAGAAAATGCCTAAGCGGGTGGATTTAACCGGGCAAGTAAGTGCGGTTTTGAATGGGGAGCTTCCTCCTAAGCTCCAAGATCCGGGCACGCCATTAAGTAATATATAAGTCGGTAACTTTCAAATGGCAAAGGCGTTACTAGATCTTGGAGCCGGGGTGAGCATTTTACCGGGGGGCTTATATGACCAATACGACTTTGGTCCGTTAGCAAGGGTAGAGACAACGGTTGTTTTGGCCGATTTGTCTCATAAGCTACCTCGGGGGATGGTTCAAAATGTGATTGTCAAAATTGATGAGTTTTATTACCCAGTTGACTTTTTGGTATTGGACTACTCATCCGCGGACCCAAAACAACAACAAAATGTCATTTTGGGTCGACCATTTTTTAGCACCACGCATGCTGTGATCGATTGTAGATTTGGTACAGTCGATATGACTTTTGGAAACCGAAAAATGCGCCTGAATGTTTTTACTAACAATTCTAATGCTGTTGGTGTTGATGAGTGTTTTATGGCAGATTTAGTCGACGGATGCAACCCGCATGAGTATGATGAGGATGGCATGGATGTTTGTTTGTGTGATTTTTCTGAACAGGTACATGCTTGTGCACTACGGGTTGAAGAGGAAAAACAGGATGCTATGGCTTTGAAGGAAGGTCGACCGCCATGGACTCACCAATTCGAAGGTTTACCGGCGGAAATAAGTTCGAGTACTAAACCATCACTAGAAGAGCCGCCAAAGTTGGAACTCAAGGACTTGCCAAGCCATTTGAAGTATGATTTTCTAGGGGATAATGACACTTTACCGGTCATTATTGCCTCTAATTTAGAGATGGCGCAAGAACAAGCCTTATTGGAAGTTTTGAAAGAGAACAAAGGAGCTATCGGATGGACGATTGCCGATCTTAAAGGAATTAGCCCATCAATCGTCATGCACAAGATAATCACCACCGAAGATGCAAAACCGACAAGAGAAGCTCAAAGGTGATTAAATCCGAACCTAAGGGAGGTAGTAAAGAAAGAGGTAATTAAATGGTTGGATGCTGGAATTATCTATCCGATTTCGGATAGTGCTTGGGTAAGTCCTACCCAAGTTGTGCCTAAGAAGGCCGGTATTCAAGTAGTCAAGGATGAAAATGGTGAACAAATTGCCACCCGACCGGTCACCGGGTGGCGTGTATGTATTGACTACCGCAAATTGAATACCGCTACTTCTAAGGACCATTTCCCGCTACCTTTTATTGACCAAATCATTGAAAAACTGTCGGGTCAAAAGTATTACTGCTTTTTGGACGGGTATTCGGGTTACAATCAAATAGCAATACACCCGGATGACCAACACAAGACCACCTTCACTTGTCCATATGGTACCTTTGCCTTTCGGCGAATGCCATTTGGCTTATGCAACGCACCGGCAACTTTCCAACGATGTATGATGAGTATCTTCTCGGACATGGTTGGAGAGTCGCTTGAAGTATTTATGGACGACTTCTCGATTTTTGGCACTAGTTTTGAATCGTGTCTCAATGAATTACAAAAATTTTTAAAAAGATGTGTTGAGAAAAATTTAGTGCTTAGTTGGGAGAAAAGTCATTTCATGGCGCAAGAGGGCATTGTGTTAGGCCATGTAATATCGGAAAGTGGCATGGAGGTGGACAAGGCAAAAATACGGGTAATATCATCTTTGCCACCACCGAAAAATGTTAAGGGTGTAATGGTCATTTTTGGGACACGCGGGATTTTATAGACGTTTCATAAAAGGTTTTAGTGTTATCACGAAACCTTTATGTAACTTATTATTAAAGGATGTTCCATTTGATTTTACTAATGAGTGTATGCAAGCTTTTACTGTTTTGAAGGAACACTTGGTGAAAGCTCCCATTTTGCAACCACCGGATTGGTCCAAGCCATTCGAAATTACGTGTGACGCAAGCGACACGACAATTGGTGCAGTTTTGGGTCAACGGGTTGACAAAAAGCTGGTGGTAATTTACTATGCAAGTAAGACTTTATCTGAAGCGCAACTGAATTACACCACAACCGAAAAGGAGTTATTAGCGGTGGTGTATGCTTTGGATAAGTTCCGTTCATATATTTGGGGGAGCAAAGTGGTGGTATATTTGGATCATAGCGCGGTCCGGTATTTGATGAAGAAGAAAGATGCAAAGCCTCGTTTAATCCGGTGGGTGTTGTTATTACAAGAGTTTGACTTAGAGACCCGAGACAAAAAGGGGAGTGAGAACGTAGTGGAGGATCACTTGTCTCGGATCCAGGTGGAAGGAATCGACGATATTGTAACACCTCGAAAATTTACGTCCTATAATGTGTTGACACGTGTCATAGGTTTGAACGTGTGAAAGAATGTTCTTGAAGGACTAAAGTTGATAAACAGTGAAACTGTGTAAATATAAGGGTTCAAAGTGTCAAAAATGAATAAATATACTTTACAATAACCCTACATGATGTTTATAACCTTAAACGAATGGATCATGGATCATACGAAGCGAATTGTGAAAGAAAGTGAAAGATTACAAACTACAGGGGTTAAATGTGTCAACATGTTTAAGATATACCTCTGAGTGACCTTTTAGCAAACCCGAAGCCTTGTAACGATTAAATATGCTCATTGGAATCTACCATAAAAATTTCACCAAGTTTCGTTACCGTATGAGAAAGTTGTGATAAAATTCGTATGTGAGGGTTTGAATCGTTAACATTGAAATTTAGGGCTTTTCGGGTGATCACAAAGTTACCCGAGGACTTAACAAAGTGGGTATAAGTCTTAAAGCCCCATATGTTAATATTATAGGATAAGAACTCTGGAAAACAAGTGAAAACGACCTTTCGGGGGACCAAGGACCAAAATGCAACAACGAAAAGCATGTTTTACAAGTTCTGATGGGCCACGCGGCCCGCCTACCATTTAACCAAACTCCACGCGGGCCGCCTACGACTGCCAGTTGCAGAAAAAAAAACAGGCAGCTGCCTGTTGATGCTTGTAACCGACTCCAATCTCATTTTTTCGATACCTTGGGCTGCCTAAGGTGGTTTTTAGCTAGTAGGGGACTTGTGGATGTTATTGTTTCACTCCTAGACTTAGGTGTTGATGATCCATGTGTGTTTGAAGTTATTTATAAGACCCACATGTTACTACATTGATCATTCATCAACCTCTGAGCATTTCTGGAGCATTCAAGCAGGCCACAAGCATTCCAAATCATCCATTAGTCGTGTGTAAGTATGCCTAACCTTCTCTAATTCATTTATGCTTAGTTTATAGCCTAGAAATCAAACCGTCGTAACTACGGTTTGACTTCTCGATAAAACACAAATGATCCAGAGATTTGTCGAATCGAAAGTTGTTATAAGTTGGTAATCATGTAGGCTTTAAACCCTTAAAAGGGCACCCACTGATTTCAATCCTAACTAGATCGTTTGTCGAGTCAAATGTTGTCCGAAAAAGTCAACAGAAATGGTATGTTTGATTTAATGCATGATTAACGATGTAATTGGCGTATAACCTATTTTATCATTCTTATAAATTGAAAATAAGTATTATAACTTGTCTAAGCTTGTTTGATTCGACAACTTTCTGTTTTGAACCGATTCGGAGCCGAGAGACGCAAAAGTTTGACTTTTGCTTTGACCTCAGTTCTGACCCGGTTTAGATAGTTTTAGACATGCCTTAAAGTTCCATTAGGACCTAGTTACATGTTGGTATAACCCTCTGCGTTTATACCACATGAATCCTTAATTGTCCGGTGTTTCCGTTAATCGCCTAAATATTGACCATAATGCCCTTATGATCAAAAACGAGATTTTTGGAAATATGAAAGTAAAATAATCTTAGTTACTGATGTTTAGACATGTCTGTAAATTTTCACATCAAGCGGAGGTCCAGATTAGGAGTTATGCTTAATGACGTAATTATAGCGATTCTTAGTAATTAAATGACGTCATTAGCATAACGCCTATCTAAAACCCATTTTTGACACCAAAACTTTTACCCACTGATGTAATATAATATTTTGGGATTTTTGAAGATTTTTAATTATTTTTAAACTGATCATAAGCTAGGATTAGTGCCTTAATTCGGTTAATACCGAATTTACCCTTTTCGGCCATAAAATGAGTTTTACAAATCCTTTTGACACCAATCCAATTGCTACTGATTTTAAATATTAAATAGAGTGTTTTGAACCTGTTTAACTGATCAGGAAACTCAGAATCGTATTTTAACCCGTACGTCGCTTAAAACGGCTTTAAACGCGTATTATACGCATAGTTTGGGTTTAAAACTATTTTGACATATAAGACTTATAACCAAATGTTATAACCTGTTAAAATAAACTAATTTACTGATGTATTCAGACCCGGTTCACAGAAATGTAACTAATCCCTTTTATAATCATTAAAATGACCAAAATACCCCTACGGGGCTTAATTTGCAATTAAACTCGTTTTGGGCATAACGGAAGGTATCCTACTGATATCATGACATATTTAAGGTATGTCAACTTAGGAAAGCTGTTTAGGACTCTTATGGTTACCCATTACGCTTCATACGCGTTCGGTTCGATTTATGTAACTAGTTTACATAAATTAGCCGAAACGGGTCAAACCTTATCGGTTTTATCTCAAAATCCAGAATGTGTATCATATACCCATATTAAGCAAGTCTTCAAACTTGTCGGGTCTAAATCATATTCTATCCGGTCTTCGCTTAATCGTGCGTACGAACCGTATCTTTAAAACTAACCGGTCTATGCGTAAGCTTAACTAAAGACCCGTTA
Source organism: Helianthus tuberosus (assembly GCA_030545235.1). Taxonomy (NCBI): domain Eukaryota; kingdom Viridiplantae; phylum Streptophyta; class Magnoliopsida; order Asterales; family Asteraceae; genus Helianthus; species Helianthus tuberosus. The sequence goes on from JARYGA010057283.1 coordinate 19,464, forward strand.
GGATTCTAATAGGTTATTATAAACCTTCGTTCCAGATTAGGAGAACCAGTAAAAGATACTTGCACTCGCTGATTTTGAACTATACTTGCTCAGGTAAATACTTTTAACTTATTTTCCCTATACGGGCTTGGGGTACGGTATATAAAATACCGCTTGGTCCGGCATTGAATCTTTAATCGAATAGAGGTTAAATCATTGATATGCTACGTTTTGAAATGTTTTGTTTGCTTAAAGCCTTTGGGGGGTTAATGACCATGTCCCGGATATCCCTGGCATCATTTTACGAAATGGCCACGACCTTAGCACTCAGGTGTAGGCGTACACCTGTCAGTGTCTCATTATATAAAGTGGTGTGTCAATTGATCTTTAACCCGGTCTACGGATCGGGCTACTGAACGCATAAGAAACATGTAATTCGTTTACAAGTTTATATATTTACATAATTATCCCAAGTTATAAAATATTATTTGTGCCTTGTGCCTTAAATGCATTTTCTTAAACTCTTTTCAAAATGAGTCGGTTGATTGTATTTACCAGTGTAAACTGACGTATTTTTCCTAAAAAGGTTAAGTGCAGGTACTACGCGAAATAGGCTGGCTTGTCTCCTAGCATCCACAATAAGTCTCGCCAGCTTGGATGTCATAAACTGTTGAACATTTGTTTCCTTTTTATTTTGATCTACCTGTGGATTTATATTCGACTATTTGTGATACTTAATATTACAATATCGTTTGGTTGAATTAAATCTATACTTTGCTTCCGCTGTGCATTTAAATATTGTGTTGTTTGACTATTATGTTGCCAACCACGTCACGATACTCCCCTACCGGGCCCACCGGTAACACGTGGAAATTCGGGGTGTGACAGGTTGGTATCAGAGCCAACACTGAGTGAATTAAACACTAGCCTTTTGTGTTTAATCTCAGCTACACAATTGCACATTCCTAAATCTTCGAGTCTAGACAAAGAACTTAGGAATAATCCAAAATGTTTTTATTTTAATTTAATTTGTCCATTATTTTTCCTTGTTATTACCTTGTTTATATTAACAGGTTAGCTTTGCCGCCAAGATTCAGGCGAGGAAGTCGAGGAAAGGAGCAAATTAGAGCCCCTAACGACCATGAGGCAGGACCTTCACATCGACGAACTTCTTCTTCTTCTACAAGGAATGTCGAATCAAGGGAACTATGGAGGACTTATGAAGAGTCTGCCAGATGATCTTTTTCGCATGCCTCAACACCTCCATATCATGACTCTTATGGGCCTCAGTCCGAGAATGAACCCCACAACTCGCAACATTCCTTCGGTGAACCTACTCCTGTCTTTCAGGGTCAGTTTAACCCAGCAGAGTACCTACCAGAGCACGTGGGCTTTAACCCACTAGGACCGGAGGATCATTTTTCGGGTGATCAAGCGATGGGAGAGGACGAGGACACGGATCCTGTCGAGCCTGCAACCGGAACCCCGAACCATCCAGTTGAGATTTCTGATGGTTCATCTTTTCACGGAACCCCTTATCAGGGTCCGGATAGTTTTCAGGTGAGGTTCGACCAGTGTGAGTGGTACTATACACCATCTGAGCATACACCGTCTCACCATACTCCGTCTCACCATTCATCGTCCCACCAGCATCAACAACCGCAGCAGCAACAGCCGCAGCAAGATCCCTCTGGGGATCCACGTTTCGTGGCAGTTACACCACCGCCTTCGCCGCCGCCAGTTCATATAGTACCTCCAGAACCACCAAGACGTAGGAGGACTGGCGCACGGATTTCAGCACGAGAAGTTGATTTTCGTCTCAACACCCCTCAACACTCTAGCGGCAGCCACTACCCGCCTATATATGAAGGACCACAGATGGGTGGACCTTCAGTTCCAGTATCTGAGGTGAATTCGGCACCTATTGCACCGCCATCACCGGGTTTTGGCCACCCAATCCCTGCTTATACTGCTCCGGCAGCTTACAACCCATACGGACCGCCGGCGTACACAAATTATAACTATGCCGAGGCCGACCCATACCTAGTGGCAGCAAACTACTGATGTGCGATAAAGTGTTATATATATTAGGTGTATATTTTAAGCCCTTTTTAACACTTATTTTAGCCAAGTTTTAAATTTATAAAACACGATATTTCACTAACACTAAACACACATATGGGCAAGTGCACCCATCGTTGAGTGTAGTATAGCGTTGGTAAGATACCGAAGTCGTCCAAGGACACAAGAGCTTTTAGTATCGGTTTATCCTCAACGTCTAACCAAAATAAAAGTTTAGAAAAATGTTTTAAACTAAGAAAATTAAAAACTAACTAAAATGCTGAAAATAAAAATAAAAGAAAAAAAACAGATAGACAAGATGAATCACTTGGTTCCGACTCGTATCTAGTATAACCTTTGATTATTTCCGCACTTTTGCACATAATTAAGAGATTATCTTAGTTATTGTAGTAGGCCCCTCTTTTGAAGGTGACGTTACCCTCACCCCAGTAGTTTGAGTCAGCAGGGATACAATCCTAAAAGGGTGGATTATTGGAAGATAATGAATTAAGTTATTAATGCAGTATTGTGGTAGGCCCCGCTTTTGGCGGTGACGTTACCCTCGGCTAAGTAGTCTGAGTCAGCAGGGATACAGTCCTAAATAGCCGGGTTATAGTATTAATAGTAGTTAACTTATGAGGGGATCAAAGAGTTTGGACCCCCGCCATCCAATACCGTGAAGTATCGAAGGAGGTCCTACTAAATTTGACCCAGGTCCATTGCAGGACCTCTAAACGCTGAACAATGGCAAGACCTTTACCAAACCGTTCCCTTAACCCCCGACCAGGTAGCCAACATACCTCCATATAGACCGTGGAGATATGAATGGTGAAAATCCTTTATTTTATATAGACAGTAAAATAATGCCAAGACACCACGGACAAACGATAAGGAAAGATCACCTTCAACATAAGTAACTAGTTATTAAAGTCATTAATACAAAACCAAATAAAAAGTGCAAAATATTAGAAATAAAAAGTATTATACTAGACACTTTGTCTTCACCAAATGATGTAAGAGACTTAGGCAAACATGGCCTTGATTGTCAAGAACTCTTACGATGAATCTTGGATCCCGAGACGACTCACACACTCTACGATGGACAATGGATGATGGTGGTGGATGATGGTGTTGTGATGGTGGTGGGTGGTGGATGAAGTGTGAGAGAGGTGGTGTGCCAAGGGATGAGATGAAATGAATCCAAGCACTCCTATTTATAGGCTGAACAGAGAGCTGGACACGGCCCCGTGTCCGCTGGGCACGGCCCCGTGTCCGTCTGACAATCTCTCTCCTCATTAATTGTAATTCGCAATTACAATAAATGCGCCTGCTGTACTTTCGACACGCCCCCGTGTCCGCTGAGCACGGCCCCGTGATGGGCAATAGAAGCTTCTATAGATTTGTCTTTTCTGCTGCTTCTTGGGCACGGCCCCGTGCTGGCTGAGCACGGGGCGTGTTCAGTCTTCTGACTTCTCTAATTTGCTTTGGAAGGTGCCGTTGAGGGGTCGGGCAGTCCACTAATGTTCCTTTTCTTGTATTTATGTTGGATTTAGCTGTCTTTTTGCTTCTTTTGCGTTTTTGAGCTCATTTAATCCTGAAAATACAAAAGGAAGACAAAAACACTCTTTTTCCAATATTAGTACTTAAAAAGGGTTAGTTTTATGCCTTATTTGATGTAATTTATATGTTGCATTTTACACACATCAAATACCCCCACACTTGAACTTTTGCTTGTCCTCAAGCAAAACTCTTTAATATGTGGCTTACACTCCCAAATGGAATAGGTAGAAGAGAAGGTTTTGGGCTTGTCGTAGAGTGTCGGGATTTCCAAGATCTTTTTGGGTTTTATTTTTATTTATTTACACTCCTATTCGTAATGATTTATTTGGAACTTTTCATAAAAGAAATTACTTATTTGGGCATAACATGCCTTTTTTAAAATTCTATTTATATACAAGTTCACATACCTCACGGGGAAATCACTCACACTCGGCCGAAGGTGTATTTTTAGTGAATCTCTCGAGAGCGGCATGGAACTTATTCCTACCATAGGCTTGCCAAGAAATCAATCCTCCTCCTTTTTAACTTTTATACCTTTGTAGATATCAAGAGGACTTTGTGGGTTAAGGGTTAGGCTAGGGTTAAATGTAGGTGGTTGGGTTAGTGGTTAGTAGAAAAAGGGCTAAAAGCGTAACAAGTGTCGGTTTTCGTATTTTTGCAACTTTTTATTTTGATGAAGCTTTTATTCAAACTAAGTTATTTTTTATTAACTTGTTTGTTTATTTTCTTTTTGCTTCATCATTATCACATTTTTTTTTTTTTTTTTACGAAGAACCGAACTTGTTACTAAAATAAAGGGTAAAAAATGAAAAAGGTTTTGGTGGGTAAAAGGGTTTTTGTTTGGGTGATGAAACGAAAATGTTTAGGCTCAAATGGGCTAACTAGGGGGATTTTTGGGTAGGTGGTAAAAGAAAAAGAAAAATAATGGTGTAGAAATAAAAAGGGTTAGTCCTAATGCCTCCATCATTTACTTACTCGGGTTTAAGTTGATAAGGACCGGGAATGTATTGTCATGGCAAGTTCTAGAGTCGTAAGAACCAAGCGGCTATTCACACAAGAAACGAAAAATGAGCATTTAGTCAAATGATATGTAATTGTGTGCTCAATAAAGGCTCAAAACTCACTTTTGTGGGAATGGGTTTTTATGTGATCAAGTATATATAATCAAATTTTAAATAAGTTTGCTATGCCTTTTCATAATTTTCTTATGTTGGTTCTTTTTATCACTACGCTATCGGTTGTAAATTTGTAAAAATATAACCTTTTTGAGAACTTGAATTTTCCGAATTAAACCTAGACAAGTAAAAAAAAATGGAATTTTTGAAAAAAAAATTGGGGTGATTAGCGGTTCCAATAGAGTTTTGTGTAAGGCTTGTATTTAGGACTTGCAAAATTCAAGGTTTTAGCATCCCCCCACACTTAAATTACACATTGTCCTCAATGTGTCCCAAAAATAAATTTTTAGGTTGATTAGATGTGTAAAATAGTGTTTTAAAAGCAAAAATTTGTGTTACTGGGCACTGAACACGGCCCCGTGTTGTCTGGGCACGGCCCCGTGTTCAAGTGCCAGTAACAGAATTAAAACAAGAGAAACAGAAGCCTGGACACGGGGGTGTGTTGGGTGAACACGGCCCGTGTCCAGTTACCTGAACTGGGCGTTTTCTGCAGGGTGCTCAGCACGGGGCCGTGTTGGTTGGGCACGGCCCGTGTTGAACCTTCTGAAATGGGGAGAATTGTCGGGTTGCCTTGTTCTTGTGCATGGGTTTATTTTTCTCGTTCCCCTTTTCATCCTTTACCACCATGAGTGTGTTTTATTCATTACAAACCATCCAAACCTTAAAACCATCATTTCATTTCATCATAGAGAGAACTTACATAGTCCTAAATTAAACTAGATAAAACAAAGAAATAACAAACCATGGAGTCCTAGCCTTTACTTTATTTTAATTAGCAAAATTTCCAAGAAGTAATTAATCTTGGTTAAACAAGGCCTTTTTGAACTCCTTCTTCCGCGTGTGGTTCTCCTCAAATGTCGGCGAGCCATTCTTCCACCTCTCTTGGAAGGAGAAAAGAAGGCTCATTGGCATTAGTTTGAGGAGTTTCAATTTCCACCGGGATCTCTTGTTGGTGTTCCACGGGAGGTTCCGCCGGAAAGTCTTCCCACCCGGTAGGGTTGTTGATTCCGAGTGCCAGGTTCCAATCCTGTTGAGGAAGGACTGGTTCCATGGGAGGTGCTACAAGAATATTTAACCTCTGGTGCAAGAGGTTAATTTCTTGGAAGCTGCTTTCAAGTCCCATCGTAAGATCGTTAATACGGTCGATTAGGACCTCCTCTACTGAAGTCATTTCGTCGAGAGCCTCCCTTAATGCTATCACATAGTGCACAAGTGTAGCTTCAATGGAGGGTCTTCTTCCTCTTCGGCTGTTTGACGAATGCACAGAAGATGTTTCGCTGTTTTCACTCGACATCCTACGAAAAATAAACTAAAAATAGTTTATTTAATGAAACAGTGACCGGACACGGCCCCGTGCTCACTGAGCACGGCCCCGAGTTCATCTTTCTGCAGAGTTTTGGAACAAGGAAACTTGGATTTTTAAGTTATTTTTTTGAACTTGTGGGGCCTTTTTAGCTACTAATAACTTAAAACAATGTTTCATAACATGTTTTTACCAAGATTCTTTGAATAAAACTCAATTATCCCTACCATAGAGTTGGAGGAATTCCAAACTTTCAATGGTAGCTCTTGGAGAAAGATGAAGAAGAAGGAAATGGCTAAAAGAGGAAATGACAAGATGGGTTGTTGGAACCTTCTTTTAGACTTACCTAGGATAGTTTGAGAGAAGATTCCTGCAAATCTCTGTCCCAAGTTGGTCCAAATGTGCAGAATTCTTGGCTGCATTTATAGAAAATGACAGCATCCTGGACACGGCCCCGTGTGCAGGTGGAGTTCTGACACAGTTTGTCCGTATTCTGACGTACTCATCAGAATGGAATCTTTCGATGGACACGGGGGCGTGTTGGCTGGGCACGGCCCCGTGTCTAGGGACTGTTTTATGAAGTTGTCTAGTTTTTTTAAGGAACTTGTTAGTATCGGGTGGCTCCTGACTGGTTGGAACAACCCCAAAGTGCCTAAGATACCTAAATTGTCCTAGACTAAGGCGAGAACGCAAGAGGTTGTCGGTGAGGGTAATTCCTATTTTCATTCTAGGTGGACAAGTCCAACCCTTTCCCGGGCTCTTGTTAAAGAAGGTGTATGCCGAATCGCTCAGGTCTATGTATGCACCGAACGAAGTCGATGGAGAGTCCTTCACGGCACAATCGACACAGGGACGACTATCGTCCAAGTCTTTGCTAGGTACGAAGGTATTTTCGGGAGCAAGGTTGTCGGAATGCGGTTCCAACATTTCTTCATGGGTATCGTCTTGGGGTGGATCAATAAAATCCTTACCAAGATCTTCTAACCATTTCAGAATTAGCTTTTCTAGTTGAAATAACTCGTCAAGGAGCATTTCCCCTAGAATATCTGGCTGGGCGCATTCGAGGGAGAAATAATGCTTATTTTTACTTTCGCCCCTCTTAAGGTTGTGAGAAGTTGGTGGGTCCATGTAGTAGGGCCTATAATTTAGGAAGTAGCATTTTACTTCTTCATGTTCGCCACCACATAATTGACACCACGTACCATAAGAGTGCCGAAAGTAAAAATAATTACTATCACTCATGTTTATGTCAGAAATTACCAACCGTCGGGATCTAACGGTTCTGTTTTCAGTAACTGAAACTTGGGCACAAGGGGCGTGTTGAGTGGGCACGGCCCTGTGTTCAGCTTACTGTCTGATGTAAAACAGGATTGCCAGTTCCAATGATTGAGCACGGGGGCGTGTTCAGCGGGCACGGCCCGTGCTGAGCTCTGCAGAAGCTGAAAAACTAGGAAAAAACCTAAAAAAAAATGATTAGGCCGTTGATTCCTAACTTTCTTAAAATCCTTGTGTCCCCGGCAACGGCGCCAAAAACTTGATGTGCGATAAAGTGTTATATATATTAGGTGTATATTTTAAGCCCTTTTTAACACTTATTTTAGCTAAGTTTTAAATTTATAAAACACGATATTTCACTAACACTAAACACACATATGGGCAAGTGCACCCATCGTTGAGTGTAGTATAGCGTTGGTAAGATACCGAGGTCGTCCAAGGACACAAGAGCTTTTAGTACCGGTTTATCCTCAACGTCTAACCAAAATAAAAGTTTAGAAAAATGTTTTAAACTAAGAAAATTAAAAACTAACTAAAATGCTGAAAATAAAAATAAAAGAAAAAAAACAGATAGACAAGATGAATCACTTGGTTCCGACTCGTATCTAGTATAACCTTTGATTATTTCCGCACTTTTGCACATAATTAAGAGATTATCTTAGTTATTGTAGTAGGCCCCTCTTTTGAAGGTGACGTTACCCTCACCCCAGTAGTTTGAGTCAGCAGGGATACAATCCTAAAAGGGTGGATTATTGGAAGATAATGAATTAAGTTATTAATGCAGTATTGTGGTAGGCCCCGCTTTTGGCGGTGACGTTACCCTCGGCTAAGTAGTCTGAGTCAGCAGGGATACAGTCCTAAATAGTCGGGTTATAGTATTAATAGTAGTTAACTTATGAGGGGATCAAAGAGTTTGGACCCCCGCCATCCAATACCGTGAAGTATCGAAGGAGGTCCAACTAAATTTGACCCAGGTCCATTGCAGGACCTCTAAACGCTGAACAATGGCAAGACCTTTACCAAACCGTTCCCTTAACCCCCGACCAGGTAGCCAACATACCTCCATATAGACCGTGGAGATATGAATGGTGAAAATCCTTTATTTTATATATACAGTAAAATAATGCCAAGACACCACGGACAAACGATAAGGAAAGATCACCTTCAACATAAGTAACTAGTTATTAAAGTCATTAATACAAAACCAAATAAAAAGTGCAAAAGATTAGAAATAAAAAGTATTATACTAGACACTTTGTCTTCACCAAGTGATGTAAGAGACTTAGGCAAACATGGCCTTGATTGTCAAGAACTCTTACGATCAATCTTGGATCCCGAGACGACTCACACACTCTACGATGGACAATGGATGATGGTGGTGGATGATGGTGTTGTGATGGTGGTGGGTGGTGGATGAAGTGTGAGAGAGGTGGTGTGCCAAGAGATGAGATGAAATGAATCCAAGCACTCCTATTTATAGGCTGAACAGAGAGCTGGGCACGGCCCCGTGTCCGCTGGGCACGGCCCCGTGTCCGTCTGACAATCTCTCTCCTCATTAATTGTAATTCGCAATTACAATAAATGCGCCTGCTGTACTTTCGACACGCCCCCGTGTCCGCTGAGCACGGCCCCGTGATGGGCAATAGAAGCTTCTATAGATTTGTCTTTTCTGCTGCTTCTTGGGCACGGCCCCGTGCTGGCTGAGCACGGGGCGTGTTCAGTCTTCTGACTTCTCTAATTTGCTTTGGAAGGTGCCGTTGAGGGGTCGGGCAGTCCACTAATGTTCCTTTTCTTGTATTTATGTTGGATTTAGTTGTCTTTTTGCTTCTTTTGCGTTTTTGAGCTCATTTAATCCTGAAAATACAAAAGGAAGACAAAAACACTCTTTTTCCAATATTAGTACTTAAAAAGGGTTAGTTTTATGCCTTATTTGATGTAATTTATATGTTGCATTTTACACACATCACTACTATGCCCAAAACCCTGAGGGACCGTATGGAACCCCTTGGGGAATGGGATAACCAGTTCGGGGATATCAAGCACCTGTTCAGCCACCACCACAGTACCAGCCACCACGGGCTCCCCCTCCTGAGCAGGAGGATCTCCGTCAAAGACTGGCCATAGTGGAGCGAGACTTTCAGAGGGAACGTAGGAAGAATCAAGGATTCATGAGTGGCTTAGCAGATTTACTGAGAGGAAGGAAGAAACGGGATCGTTAAATCCCAATATGTATTATTGTATTTCTTTGTTTAAATCAAGTCCCTACGTGGACATTTATTTATGTGTGTAAGTAGTCCCTGCGTGGACATCTGCCTTTGTACTTAGTCCCTACGTGGACTTGTCTCTAGTAGTCCCTGCGAGGACTTGTCTTTAACAGTCCCTGTGAGGACATGTATTATCTGTATAGCTCCTGCGTGGGCATGTGTATATGTGAAAAGTCCCGTTTAGGGCAAAATGTACTACTTTTAGTTTTAATGGAATGTAAGTTTATAAATTTCATCTTTGCTATGTTATGCATAATTAAATTATATATGAAATAAATAAATCAGAATCATTCCTTTTAAAAATCTATCTGCCATGTTATTTTATTAAGGATCTTAAAAGTATAACCTAGCCTGCATGTCATTTTAAGACCCGGCCAGATGGTAAAACTCGTTAAAAAGATTCAAATCCCTGTTAACATCTGAAAACATGTTAACACTCCTCCTGGCAGACATGATTCGTTAAAAACACACGTGTTGTTACTATATATGGATCTTTTCAAAGATTCTAAACCTAAATAAATGATCTCTGAATGATGGGTTAAATCATTAATAAATATGATCAGTTATTTTTACCATCCATTGGTAATGGAATGCCTACGGGCCCTTCTCATTTTCATATGAGACAAAAGACAGTATTAGTCTGTGACCCTGTCTGATAAAGGTAATGAACTTTGTTCAAACCTTCATGCTTTGATTCTCTGAAATCATAGCTTATAATCTAAATTGTCCCTGTGACTAGGCCTTATGTGCTAATAAAACTATTATTGTTTTATAATTAGGATAAATTATATTAGAAATCCTAAATAAATGTGAGTAATAAATTAACCATATATGGTCTATGTTTACCACGGTTAATAAAATTGCCATAAAAGACAATTCTATAATAAACTCACCAATAAATTATTGTCGATATGTTACAGTTTAAGCTATATGGCAGACTCAAACGAGGTCAACAGTCACCCAGGGATAGTGCATGATAATGCCCGTGTAAACGTAGCGGGTGCAGAGTTACAAGCAATGATAGATAATGCGGTTAATAGAGCTATGGATAGACAGCTCCATGAATCAGGTGGTACCCATACAAGGACCCAATCTGCACCACACTCTAGAACACCCTCCAGGACCCACACTGCCCACAACAGTAATTCTCACCACTCGTCAAACCGAAGGAGTGTTCCATCCCAAAGAGTCATACAGGATCATGAACCCCGTAATAGGGGTTGCACCTATAAGTACTTTGTTTCGTGCAAACCCAGGGACTTCACTGGGGAAAAAGGAGCTGTTGATTGCATGACTTGGATGGACGAAATGGATACTGTGGTGGATATCAGTGGTTGCCATAATAGGGATATTGTGAAGTTTGTCTCACAGTCTTTCAAAGGAGAAGCATTAGCTTGGTGGAGATCTTTGATCCAAGCTACAGGGAAAGTCCCGTTATACAACATGACCTGGGAACAGTTCATGGCTCTAATCAAGGAAAATTTATGCCCTCCACACGAGGTTGAGAGAATTGAATCTGACTTCTTGGCGTTGGTCATGAGAAACCTTGACTGTCAGGCCTACCTTACCAGTTTCAACACTTTGTCAAGGTTGGTTCCCTACTTGGTAACTCCGGAGCCTAAACGTATAGCTCGTTTTATCGGGGGTTTGGAACCGGAGATCAAAGAAAGTGTAAAGGCCTCCAGACCAACCACTTTTCGGTCAGTAGCGGACATATCGTTGTCCCTTACCTTAGATGCTGTCAGGCTGAGATCGCAGAGGAAAACTGATACCGAAAAGAGGAAGCGTGAGGATGACAACCCACGACGGTCAGACAAGAAGCAGAAGGGAAACAATGACCAGAAGAAGGGGTCAGGATTTAGGAAGGATGGTCAGCAGTCGGGCGAAAAACCCAGATGTAAAATCTGCAAGAAGCACCACTTTGGAAGGTGCAGACTTGACTCAAAATCCCAATATCAGCCGAGGCCTTGTGGGATTTGCAAGTCTACGGAACATAAGACCCTGGAGTGCAAGAAGATAAAGGACGCAACGTGTTATAGTTGCAATGAAAAGGGGCATATCAAATCCAACTGCCCAAAACTTACAAGGAAGAATGAAGAGGGGAAGAAGACCAATGCGAGGGTCTTCAGGATGGATGCTAAGGAAGCCAACAAGGACGACAACGTGATAACAGGTACCTTTCTCGTAAATGATGTTTATGCGAGAGTGTTATTTGATTCAGGCGCTGATAAGTCGTTTGTAGATAATAAGTTTTGTGAATTGTTGAAACGACCTGTTAAAACTTTAAGTGTGAAGTATGAGGTGGAACTAGCAGATGGTACTTTAGAAACCGCTTCAACCTTATTAGATGGATGTGTCATATCCATTAAGAATCACTCTTTTCCTTTGTCCCTACTTCCTTTAAAACTAGTCGGTTTCGACATTGTTTTGGGTATGGACTGGTTATCTCATAACCAGGCCCAGATTATTTGCAATAAGAAGCAAGTGATGATCAAGACTCAGTCTGGTGAATCACTTACTATCCAGGGAGATACCCAGTATGGGCTTCCCGAGAAAATGTCTATACTCAAAGACTCTAAGTGTTTGAAGAAGGGTTGTGTCATCTACATGGCACAAGTGATTATAGATGAGCCGAAGCCCAAGATTGGAGATATTCCAGTCATTTCTGAATACCCCGAAGTATTTCCTGAAGAACTACCTGGCTTGCCACCAGATAGGCAAGTAGAATTCAGAATTGACATTATTCCTGGATCAGCACCAGTTGCAAGGGCGCCTTATAGGTTGGCACCAACAGAGATGAAGGAATTGAGGACGCAGCTAGATGATTTGCTAGCCAAAGGTTTCATTAAACCTAGTTCGTCTCCTTGGGGAGCACCAGTTTTATTTGTCAAGAAGAAGGATGGATCGATGCGACTGTGCATCGACTACCGTGAGCTTAATAAGGTTACTATCAAGAATAGGTATCCATTGCCTAGAATCGACGATCTGTTCGATCAACTTCAAGGGGCAAGTTTCTTCTCGAAGATAGACTTGAGGTCAGGCTACCATCAATTGAAGGTTAGGGATGAAGACGTGCACAAAACAGCATTTAGGACTTGTTATGGTCATTACGAGTTCCTAGTGATGCCTTTTGGGCTCACTAATGCACCGGCCGCATTCATGGATCTCATGAATCGCGTTTGCAAGCCGCACTTAGATAAATTCGTCATCGTCTTCATCGACGACATTCTCATCTACTCAAAGAACCAAGCTGACCATGAAAAGCATCTTCACTGCATTCTGGAACTACTTCATAAAGAAAAGCTCTATGCCAAGTTCTCGAAGTGTGAATTCTGGCTTCGGGAAGTCCAGTTTCTTGGACATGTTGTTAGTGAGCGTGGTATCCAAGTAGATCCCGCTAAAGTTGAAGCTGTCATGAATTGGCATGAGCCAAAGACGCCTACAGAAATCCGTAGCTTCCTAGGTTTGGCAGGATACTATAGGCGATTCATTGAAAACTTCTCAAGGATTGCTGCACCCCTGACTTCACTGACACGTAAGAAGATTAAGTTTGACTGGGTCCTAAGCAGCAGGAATCCTTCGATATTCTGAAACAAAAGTTGAGCAATGCTCCAGTACTGACATTGCCTGATGGAATAGAGGAGTTTGTAGTTTATTGTGATGCATCACACACTGGGATGGGATGTGTGCTTATGCAGAAAGGCAAAGTCATTGCCTATGCTTCACGTCAGTTAAAGGTGCACGAAAAGAATTACACCACCCACGACTTGGAGTTGGGTGCCGTTGTATTCGCACTAAAACTGTGGAGGCACTACTTATATGGAATCAAATGTGTGATCTATTCTGATCACAAAAGCCTTCAACATATGTTCAACCAGAAGGACTTGAACATGAGGCAACGCCGTTGGATGGAAACTCTGAATGATTACGATTGTGAAATAAGATACCATCCCGGCAAGGCGAATGTAGTCGCCGATGCCTTGAGTCGGAAGGAGAAGGTGAAACCCATCCGAATCAATGCCAAGCGCATGGAAATAAAGAATAATTTGATAGAAAGGTTGTTAGCTGCACAGAAGGAAGCTGTGTTGGAAGCTAACTATCCCAACGAAAAGCTAGGAGTAACTGAGGAGCAGTTATCTCTTAGTAAGGATGGAATTCTTAGATTGAATGGACGGATATAGGTTCCAATTTATGGGGGACTCCGTGATGTTATCCTCTAGGAAGCCCACAGCTCTAAATATTTTGTTCATCCTGGAGCTGATAAAATGTACCAGGATCTAAGGGCAAACTATTGGTGGATAGGCTTGAAGAAGTCTGTAGCTACCTATGTAGCTAAATGCTTGACGTGTGCACAAGTCAAGGCAGAACATCAAAAACCGTCAGGTTTGCTACAACAGCCTGAACTTCCTACTTGGAAGTGGGAAATGGTAACTATGGATTTTATCACCAAGTTACCCAAGACAAGGAAAGGAAATGACACCATCTGGGTGATAGTTGACCGACTGACTAAGTCAGCACATTTCCTACCCATCAAGGAGACTTACAGCTCCGATATGTTAGCCCAACTGTACGTGGATAAGATTATAGCTTTACATGGTATACCTGTGTCTATTATCTCTGACCGAGATACTAGATACACATCACATTTTTGGAAAAGCTTCCAACAATCTTTGGGCACACGTTTGAACTTTAGTACGGCTTACCATCCACAGACAGACGGTCAGAGTGAGCGTACTATTCAAACGTTGGAAGACATGCTTCGTGCATGTGCGATTGACTTGGGTGGTAGCTGGGATAAGCACCTACCATTAGTTGAGTTCTCCTACAACAATAGCTACCATACCAGCATTAAGGCTGCGCCTTTTGAGGCATTATACGGTAGAAAGTGTAGATCGCCCGTTTGTTGGGCAGAAGTTGGAGATGTCCAATTATCTGGACCGGAGATAGTGTTCGAGACGACAGACAAGATTGCCCAGATTCATGATCGTCTCAAAGCTGCCCGGGATAGGCAGAAGAGTTATGCTGATCCAAGTCGAAAGGATTTTCACTTCGAAGTAGGTGAAAAAGTCCTACTTAAAGTGTCACCCTGGAAGGGAGTGATGCGATTTGGTAAGAAAGGTAAGCTAAGCCCGAGATACATAGGACCTTTCGAGGTTATCGAACGTGTCGGGTCAGTTGCCTATAAGTTAAACTTACCTGAAGAGCTCAGTAGTATACACAATGTGTTCCACATCTGCAATCTGAAGAAGTGTTTCGCTGACGAATCAGTGGTTATACCCCATACAGATGTGCATATCGATGAGAGCTTGAAATTTGTGGAAAAACCTTTATCGATCGAAGATCGACAGGTAAGGAAGCTTCGAAGGAAGCATATACCTTTTGTAAAGGTCAAATGGGATGCCCGAAGAGGTCCCGAATTCACGTGGGAGGTTGAATCCACGATGAAAGAAAAGTACCCTTACTTGTATCAGTAAATCTCGGGTCGAGATTTCTTTTAAGGGGGTGAGGATGTAACACCTCGAAAATTTACGTCCTATAATGTGTTGACACGTGTCATAGGTTTGAACGTGTGAAAGAATGTTCTTGAAGGACTAAAGTTGACAAACAGTGAAAATGTGTAAATATAAGGGTTCAAAGTGTCAAAAATGAATAAATATACTTTACAATAACCCTACATGATGTTTATAACCTTAAACGAATGGATCATGGAACATACGAAGCGAATTGTGAAAGAAAGTGAGAGATTACAAACTACAGGGGTTAAATGTGTCAACATGTTTAAGATATACCTCTGAGTGACCTTTTAGCAAACCCGAAGCCTTGTAACGATTAAATATGCTCATTGGAACCTACCATAAAAATTTCACCAAGTTTCGTTACCGTATGAGAAAGTTGTGATAAAATTCGTATGTGAGGGTTTGAATCGTTAACATTGAAATTTAGGGCTTTTCGGGTGATCACAAAGTTACCCGAGGACTTAACAAAGTGGGTATAAGTCTTAAAGCCCCATATGTTAATATTATAGGATAAGAACTCTGGAAAACAAGTGAAAACGACCTTTCGGGGGACCAAGGACCAAAATGCAACAACGAAAAGCATGTTTTACAAGTTCTGATGGGCCACGCGGCCCGCCTACCATTTAACCAAACTCCACGCGGGCCGCCTACGACTGCCAGTTGCAGAAAAAAAAACAGGCAGCTGCCTGTTGATGCTTGTAACCGACTCCAATCTCATTTTTTCGATACCTTGGGCTGCCTAAGGTGGTTTTTAGCTAGTAGGGGACTTGTGGATGTTATTGTTTCACTCCTAGACTTAGGTGTTGATGATCCATGTGTGTTTGAAGTTATTTATAAGACCCACATGTTACTACATTGATCATTCATCAACCTCTGAGCATTTCTGGAGCATTCAAGCAGGCCACAAGCATTCCAAATCATCCATTAGTCGTGTGTAAGTATGCCTAACCTTCTCTAATTCATTTATGCTTAGTTTATAGCCTAGAAATCAAACCGTCGTAACTACGGTTTGACTTCTCGATAAAACACAAATGATCCAGAGATTTGTCGAATCGAAAGTTGTTATAAGTTGGTAATCATGTAGGCTTTAAACCCTTAAAAGGGCACCCACTGATTTCAATCCTAACTAGATCGTTTGTCGAGTCAAATGTTGTCCGAAAAAGTCAACAGAAATGGTATGTTTGATTTAATGCATGATTAACGATGTAATTGGCGTATAACCTATTTTATCATTCTTATAAATTGAAAATAAGTATTATAACTTGTCTAAGCTTGTTTGATTCGACAACTTTCTGTTTTGAACCGATTCGGAGCCGAGAGACGCAAAAGTTTGACTTTTGCTTTGACCTCAGTTCTGACCCGGTTTAGATAGTTTTAGACATGCCTTAAAGTTCCATTAGGACCTAGTTACATGTTGGTATAACCCTCTGCGTTTATACCACATGAATCCTTAATTGTCCGGTGTTTCCGTTAATCGCCTAAATATTGACCATAATGCCCTTAAGATCAAAAACGAGATTTTTGGAAATATGAAAGTAAAATAATCTTAGTTACTGATGTTTAGACATGTCTGTAAATTTTCACATCAAGCGGAGGTCCAGAATAGGAGTTATGCTTAATGACGTAATTATAGCGATTCTTAGTAATTAAATGACGTCATTAGCATAACGCCTATCTAAAACCCATTTTTGACACCAAACCTTTTACCCACTGATGTAATATAATATTTTGGGATTTTTGAATATTTTTAATTATTTTTAAACTGATCATAAGCTAGGATTAGTGCCTTAATTCGGTTAATACCGAATTTACCCTTTTCGGCCATAAAATGAGTTTTACAAATCCTTTTGACACCAATCCAATTGCTACTGATTTTAAATATTAAATAGAGTGTTTTGAACCTGTTTAACTGATCAGGAAACTCAGAATCGTATTTTAACCCGTACGTCGCTTAAAACGGCTTTAAACGCGTATTATACGCATAGTTTGGGTTTAAAACTATTTTGACATATAAGACTTATAACCAAATGTTATAACCTGTTAAAATAAACTAATTTACTGATGTATTCAGACCCGGTTCACAGAAATGTAACTAATCCCTTTTATAATCATTAAAATGACCAAAATACCCCTACGGGGCTTAATTTGCAATTAAACTCGTTTTGGGCATAACGGAAGGTATCCTACTGATATCATGACATATTTAAGGTATGTCAACTTAGGAAAGCTGTTTAGGACTCTTATGGTTACCCGTTACGCTTCATACGCGTTCGGTTCGATTTATGTAACTAGTTTACATAAATTAGCCGAAACGGGTCAAACCTTATCGGTTTTATCTCAAAATCCAGAATGTGTATCATATACCCATATTAAGCAAGTCTTCAAACTTGTCGGGTCTAAATCACATTCTATCCGGTCTTCGCTTAATCGTGCGTACGAACCGTATCTTTAAAACTAACCGGTCTATGCGTAAGCTTAACTAAAGACCCGTTAGGATTCTAATAGGTTATTATAAACCTTCGTTCCAGATTAGGAGAACCAGTAAAAGATACTTGCACTCGCTGATTTTGAACTATACTTGCTCAGGTAAATACTTTTAACTTATTTTCCCTATACGGGCTTGGGGTACGGTATATAAAATACCGCTTGGTCCGGCATTGAATCTTTAATCGAATAGAGGTTAAATCATTGATATGCTACGTTTTGAAATGTTTTGTTTGCTTAAAGCCTTTGGGGGGTTAATGACCATGTCCCGGATATCCCTGGCATCATTTTACGAAATGGCCACGACCTTAGCACTCAGGTGTAGGCGTACACCTGTCAGTGTCTCATTATATAAAGTGGTGTGTCAATTGATCTTTAACCCGGTCTACGGACCGGGCTACTGAACGCATAAGAAACATGTAATTCGTTTACAAGTTTATATATTTACATAATTATCCCAAGTTATAAAATATTATTTGTGCCTTGTGCCTTAAATGCATTTTCTTAAACTCTTTTCAAAATGAGTCGGTTGATTGTATTTACCAGTGTAAACTGACGTATTTTTCCTAAAAAGGTTAAGTGCAGGTACTACGCGAAATAGGCTGGCTTGTCTCCTAGCATCCACAATAAGTCTCGCCAGCTTGGATGTCATAAACTGTTGAACATTTGTTTCCTTTTTATTTTGATCTACCTGTGGATTTATATTCGACTATTTGTGATACTTAATATTACAATATCGTTTGGTTGAATTAAATCTATACTTTGCTTCCGCTGTGCATTTAAATATTGTGTTGTTTGACTATTATGTTGCCAACCACGTCACGATACTCCCCTACCGGGCCCACCGGTAACACGTGGAAATTCGGGGTGTGACAGATATGAGTGAAATAAATGAAAGGTTTCCCGACGAGCAACTCCTAGCCGTATCCACCTTTGTTGCACCGTGGTATGCTCATTACGTAAACTTCTTAGCCACGGGTGCCATCCCAAATCATTGGACCAAGAAGCGAAGACAACAATTTATGGTCCAAGTGAAGCAATACATTTGGGACGAACCGGATCTTTTTAAGATCGGGCCGGATCAAGTCATTAGGAGGTGTGTGCCCGAAACGGAGGTGTTGGAAATCTTGACTCATGCCCATTCATCCGCATGTGGAGGTCACTTTAGCGAGCATAAAACGGGTTATCGGGTTCTCTCATGTGGGTTTTATTGGCCCATAATTTTCAAGGATGCATGTGAGTTCGCAAGAAATTGTGTAAATTGCCAAAAGATGGGAAGCATTTCAAAGAGGGACGAGAAGCCATTACAACCAATTTTGGTTGTGGAAATATTTGATGTATGGGGCATTGACTTTGTGGGTCCCTTCCCAAATTCCAACGGGTTTTTATACATTTTGGTGGCGGTGGATTATGTCTCTAAGTGGATTGAAGCCATTGCAACAAGAACAAATGACCATTCGGTTGTTTGTAAATTCGTTCAATCCAACATCTTCTCCCGCTTTGGTATTCCGAGAGTTATTATTAGCGATGGTGGTTCGCATAGCAAGAACTTTAATTTCGGGAAATTATTGAAGAGGTATAGCGTGAATCACCGGATTGCCACACCTTACCATCCGCAAACTAGTGGACAAGTCGAAGTGTCTAAGCGCCAAATTAAAGAAATTCTCATGAAGACGGTAAGAACGGATAGGAAGGATTGGTTGAGCAAGTTGGATGATGCGTTGTGGGCATACCGAACGGCCTACAAAACTCCAATTGGCACAACACCTTACCGGATGGTGTATGGAAAGGATTGTCACTTGCCAATGGAGTTAGCTCATCGGGCACATTGGGCAATCAAGACGGTATATGCGGATTATGATGAAGCGGGGAAGATGAGGAAGTTGCAATTGAGTGAAATCAAAGAAATTAGAGACGAGGCATATGAGTATGCAGCGGCTTATAAAGACAAACTTAAAAAGGTACACGATGCAAAGTTGAGGAAGAAAACCTTTAAAGTGGGTCAAAAGGTTTGGTTGTACAATTCAAGGCTAAAGAAAGCTTAAAAGCAAATGGATGGGCCCATATGTTGTTCGGCATGTTGGAAGGTTTGGCGATGTAGATATCCAAGATGAGCAAACCAACAAACAACAAACGGTGAATGGCCATCGGTTAAAGCCATACTTGGAAGGGAACGACATCAACAACTTGGAGCTAGACAAAGCGGGCTACATCTTACGCCCGGTCGATGAGGAACAACCATGAGAGGCCCAGGTTTGGTAGTGTAAATAGTTAGCATTTTGTTTTATTTGTTTTGTATAGTTGCACATTTACTGTACTCGCTTGAAGCTTGTGTTTGAAACAAGTGTGGGGACATTCGGGTTACGAATCGTTCTAGCATTGTGTTGAGGACAACACGGGACTTTCGAGGGGGTAGGGTAATTTTTACATGTTTTTGAAAAATTTTAAAAGCACAAAAAAATTGGAAAAACTGAAAAAATATAAAAAAAAGACACTTAAAATTGCATTTTTAGGCGAAGCAGAAATCCCCAGATGCCACCGTAATTTACGGTGGCACCGTAAGTTACGGTGGAGGTTAAAGTTTTTTGGGCTTTACGGTGAAAACCTACTGATTTACGGTGGGGATTTGTTTCCAGGAGCCACCGTAAATTACGGTACCTACCGTAATTTAAGGTAGGCCTGGCGAATTGAAGGGTCGATCCGAGTGCAGCAGTTATAAATAAAATAAAAAAATAAAGAAATCACGTGAATTAACCCCTGACCTCTCGTTTCTTTCCTTCTCCCCTAACCACAAACACATCTATCACTTTCTCTAGTCCCACAAAATCTCCATAGCCCTACAACCTTCTTCAACCTTCCAAGCTTCATATCTCTCTCAATTCTTAGCTAAATCAAGTGAAATCTAGGTCTATCTTGACTAATTTTTCACGTACTTGCTGATTTTGAGAAGAGATTTGTGAGAAAACGACGTTTTCTGGTCCGAATTACAAACCCTGGGGCCGAAAATTTTAGGGGTTTTTGAAGTTTTTGTTTCACTTGTGTTCTAGCATCTTCAAGACAAGGTATGTGATGTTTAATTGTTACTTTTGATGATGCATTGTGAAAAGGAAGGTTATTTTTTTGGTACTTGTTCATACACACTTGCTTGTTCTTAGATATTATCATGAAAAATTGTTACTTGAACATTGTTATGGTTGTAGATGTAGGAGTGATGACAAAGTTGTGAACTTTTTGAGAATCTCTATATTGTAGAGACATCATGTCCAATTTTTGAGAAAATAATTATAAATTTTTTTGTTCACTAACATCTACAACCATAGTAACAAGCAAGTGTGGGGATGTTTTGGAGAAAAGGGTCTAACTTTTTATGTTTGGTTGTGTTGTTTGCTTTGCAATGTGTGTAGGAAAATGGTAAGAACGAAGGAAAAAGCGGGAGCTAGTTCGTCTTCTTCGTCTAAAGGCAAAGGCAAACAGCCGGAACAACAACCAAAGAAGAGGCAATATTTAGGTAGAGTTAGTGAGAGTGAAAGTGAGGAGGAAGAGATGATGGAGTTGGACCCGGCTGAAAAGCCAAGGTGGGAATCGGGTCCATTGGATGATCAGCCGGAGGAGTGGCAGCCGACACTATTTCATGACAGTATGAACCGGTTAAAAAACAAGGCTGCTGCGTTCATCTGTGAGAGGGAAGTTAAGGAGGTTGAATTTGGGCCGTTTAATGTGTTTGCCTAATTCCGAGCCTTAGGATGGGAGGCGGCGCTCAGTTGTTACGATAAGGACAACAAGAATCTGTTTATGGATGAGATTCAAGAATGGATGGCAACCCTAAAATGCAACACATACGATAGGCCATCGCAGATGAAGTTGACGGGTGAGGTTAATGGGATAAAGGTAGAGATGTCGTTCGATACACTACGGAAGTTGGCAAGGTACGACAGTCTACCTGCTCGTGATTACATGATCCATAGTCTTGATGATCTGTTGATAAAACCGGAGAAGCATCCGAGGTGGAATGATATGTTAGCGGCGTTGTTCTTGCCCGGTACTTATAGTGGAATCTTATACCGAAAGAACTTGAAGATTGAAGCAAAATTGTTGCTAACGATTTGCATTTTGAATGTCATTCCAAGAAGAGGAGATAAAGAACAAGTAAGGTACCCGGAAGTGCCAGTCCTCTATTCGTTGCTCAATGGGTCTCTTCGGTTTCCAATTCGGTATTTGATTATGAACCATCTTTGGATTTGCCGGAACAAATTGGGGAGGAGCATTATCCCGTATTGCCGAATTATCACGGGATTGATGAAGCAGTTTAAAGCGATCACATCGGAGGATAGAGGAGCACCGAAAAGGCATAATCCTTTTACTCTACAAAAGATGGGTATTGGATGGACCTACACTCAATCAGAAAGGTATCACAAGCTCAAATCGGAGGGTCAGAGATGGCGAGCGTTGAAAGTTGATGCAAGGGATCTCTTACCGGGTGAAGAGGATGAACCGGAGAGTGAAGCGGAAGCCCCGAGTGGGGATGAGGACTATGCGGATGAGCCTCATGGTGAGCATGTGGAGGTGGGCCAAGGGGGCCCAAGTAGGAGTTATGGTGGCGGTTTTTATGATTACACGGAGCGCTCATACGAGCCGAATTGGGCTTACGATGGCACTATGCAAGAGGTTATTGAGAACCAACGTCCTCCAGCACCCGTTTTTGAGTCATGGTCGGGTTCGGAGCGTACTTTATTTGATCAACAAACGATGATGAGTGCTAGTATGGAGCGGGCCTTAAAGCATAATTTCGATCATCAAGAATCGTGGAACCGTGCACATGCTTACTCCCATGAGCTAGAGATGAATAACCGGTATGAAGATGATCAAGCACGAAGGATGCATGCGGATTGGCATGCGGGGCGGCCCGTGGTTGTGGATCCACCTCTGGTGGATTATGCGTCTATACCACCATACGATGGTAGTGTCTCGTATCCAACCCCGCCTCTCCATCATTCACAATGGTTAGACCCGTGTCAACAACAAGGAGCTCCGCAACAAAGAGGAAGCGGTAGCGGCGCATTTGCTTTCGGAGAATGGAACGAGATGATGTCTTCCATTTTTGGACCTCCTCAACCGTGCTACTATTAGTCAGGTCGTGCTCCTTTTTGTATATTTTGTGAATATTTGTTTAGTTTGATATGTTTATGGTCGGGTGGTTGGGTGGTGTTTAGTTGTGATGTTATGTTTGGGTGGTGGAAGTTGGCGGTGTGATGTTTAAAAGAAAAAAAATATAAAAAATGTAAAATTAAAAATACCAAAAAGAAATTTGTGGTTTGAGTGTTGAACTTTAGTTGGTGTTAAAGAGTTTTAGCCATCAAATCCTCCTAAAACCATACATTGGGGTCAATGTATCCCAAGTGTGGGGATGGGGGAAATTTTGTGGTTTTTGAAAAATTTTTAAATCAAGCGAAACAATGTGAGAATTTGAACACCCTGGATTAACCCAAATGATGCACCGGCAACCCTTAATACCCTTTGTTCTTGGTGAGAGTTGAAGCCACACATGTAAATAAATAATACTTGTCTTTGATGAGAGTGGCAACAGGTGGGGGTGCATTAGAACTTGTGCCTTAATACGGTTTGAGTCCTTAGTTGAATGTGAATGTAAAAAGGATAAGGGCAATTAGGTAGCCTCATCTTGGTGAGTGCGAGTGTGGGATTTGGGGGGTTGGACCTCATTAATTATATATATGAGCATGGTTGCGAGAGGGGCGGGGGTTTGGACATTTAGTTGCCCAATTTTGTGCCTAAAGCCTATCATTTGTTACCCCTTAGCTAGTTTCCTAAAATTTACCCGACTTGACCCGGTCTTATAGTGTTAGTAGTAGTTTTAGTAGTATGTAGATATGTTTGATGTTATGTTGAATGTTTGCTTTGTGATTAAAAAAAATCAGAAAAAGAAAAAAAAAGAGAAAAGCAATGAAAAAAAAAAGAGATTGATGTTGAGTTATCTTGTATATAGTAGTTAAGTTTGGTAGTTGTTTGTTTATTTTATTGTGTAATAAAAGACCGGGTTAGGCTTTCGCTACTACATATATATTCCATTTCCTACCCATTCGCCTAGCCTTGTTACAACCTTAAAGCCCCTTTGATTTGCATTCATATTTGGCACTTGTATGAGGAGGACCGATTTAGGAACAAGCCTATAGTCGTGTAACCACTCGTTTGCCTTTTGTGTGTCTAGCTTACAAATGCTAGTGCTTACTTGTTGCCGAGAGGAGAGACATAGCGAGGGGTGTGTTATTTTGGGTGTTAAGAAAGGGTTAGTAAAAGGGATTACATGTTTATGCTTGATTTATATTGATCGCTTGTTTTGAAAATGGTTTGATGAGTTGCTTGGGACAAGCAACGGTTAAGTGTGGGGATGTGACGGGTGGTCCATAGGACAACCCTTAATGATGTTAAAAGACGAATTTATCCCTCACTTGATCACGTAATTATCTTGAATTAGATGACTACAGTTGCTTATGTTTCAGGTACACTTGGGAGCTTAAAATGGAGAAAACGCTGCTTTGGATGGATTGGAGTGGAATGGGTCGTGCATGGAAGGAAAGAAGAAACAAAACCCAAGATTCAGGGGTCCACCGTAACTTACGGTGGCTACCGTAAGTTACGGTAGCCCTGAAACCCAGATTCTTCCACCGTACCACAGTAGCAAACCACCGTAACTATTTGAAGTCCGCCGTAACTTACGGTAGGCACCGTAAGTTACAGTGGAGGCGACGAACAAAAGTGTAATTGCTCATTAAAACTGTTTTTGGAGGTGCCTTTTCACATTATCTCATCAATGGACGTTTCTCTAGAGATTGGGGGAGAATTTGGCTAGTTTTTGTTGGTTCCAAACATTTCTAAACATTTGGTTTTGGTTTATGATTCGTATGAACTTGAACTTTGATGTTATGATGATCAACCGAACAATGTCCGGCTAAATTTGTGGTGATCATCTTAGGTGAAGGTTTCTCTAAAACTCTTGTGTGTTTGTTCCTTTATTTCTAGAATGATAACTTTGTGTTTGCTTTGATTATCATGGTGTATGAATACTTAATTGTAGCTTGTTAATTGGTATTGCAATTCTAGTCTAAATCGTACGTTCTTGGTGTCGTTGACAATCGAGATATCACGGGAAGGGTTAGGGTTGGATATTGATTTAATGATCATCGGGAAACGACCTCGCATTAATATAATCCGGGTACTTTGTTCCCTTTCATCACAACAATTGTTTATACACGAGTTATGTCTATGTAACTCTTTCTAGTTGGAATTTCGCACAAGTGTTAAAAGAAACTGAATCCTAAGATGGTCATTGTTCTCATAATCTGAATTAAAAATCCAATCTTGATTAGTAGGTAATTGATAATTTAGTTTTCTAAAACAAACAATCCAAATCATTGATCTTTAATTTCTGCATATTAGGTTAATTGTAGTTAAATTGCAAAGCTATAGAATCAACACATTTTCCACATACTCCCTGACTTCGATACCCA